>JAABUG020109533.1:0-35226 GCA_011319215.2 Scortechinia acanthostroma
GAAGCGCCAGATTATTAGCTGTGCCAAGTGTGGATGTGTGATCAGGGCCCAGTGCCTTCTTAGTGCCTGCCAGGGCTTGCTGGTACATCTCCTCAGCCTCTTTTAGCTTACCCTGGTTAGAGTAGATAAGGCCCAGATTGTTGACTGTGTTAAGGGTGGATATGTGATCAGGGCCCAGTGCCTTCTCCCTGCCTACCAGGGCTCGCTGGTACATCTCCTCAGCCTCCTTTAACCTGCCTTGCTCAGAGTAGAGACTCCCAAGATTATTGACTGTGTCCAGGGTGGATGTGTGATCAGGGCCCAGTGCCTTCTCATAGCCCGCCAGGGCCCGCTGGTACATCTTCTCAGCCTCTTTTAACCTGCCCTGGTCAAAGTAGAGATTTCCTATCCCGCTTAAAGCATTCCACATATCGATCGTATCGTTCTGCGAATGGTCCCTCTCTCTGCTAGTCAGATAATTTGCATGTGGGAGCAATCGCTGCTGGATCTCGGCATATTCTCTCTCGCTGTTGCGTGGGACCATGTATCCAACAGACATCAGCGCCAACTCATGCAGTTGGCTGGTAAGATTATTATACTCTGCAACATGATAACACCAGTCCTGTACCACGGGGTGCAGGGCGTAGCTTCCACCCTGCTGTTTGGTTTCAACCAGCGAGAATCCAACCAACGCTTTGATCTTAGTCTTGAATACCAACTTACTTGACACTGCCATCTTAAACCATGGTGGGAGTCCGGAACAGTTCGAACCACTTCGAAGCAGTTCATACCAGATATCACGATTATCAAAAAAAGCGAGTAACAGCAAGAGTTTTGCGGTCGTTGGATCACGTTTCTGGATCTCTTGGTACGTGACCATCCACGTCTGTACTATATTCCCTTGTTGGTAGTGGCGTGTGGGGCTTGATTGAGACTGTAAGTCGGACCAGGAGGTCCTGTAGAGCTCTAAATATTCCTTAACATTCGTTCCAGTTTGACGCATGAATGCTCCAGCTATGACAATTGCCAGCGAGAGCCCGTCAAGCAGGCCCGTAAGGTCAGTGATGTCTATAAATATTAGCCCTATTCTTTACGTTTAGCGAACACTATACTACCTTGCTCAGCTCCTGTCCGCACAATGTCTTCAGTTGAAAAGCAGCTGCTTTGTAACAATAGCTGTGTAGCATCTTCGTGCGAGAGCTTCTGAACCGGAAACGACTTCCCTAATTCAGTGAGTCCCTGAAGTCGTGAAGTAATTATGATGGATCCATGGTCAGCGTGTGGAACGAATTCGTAGAGGTCGTATTTGGAATCGCCGTGGCTTTGCACCGGGGAATATTGGTCAACGTTGTCAAAGATAATAAGCCACCTAGTATTTCCCGGCTTTGCTAGCCACTGGAGTACTTGGTTGGCTCTTTGTTCGGCTTCCTCTTCATTGGTTACCTGGACATCCACAGGCAGGTGTCGTATCCGAGGGAGGCAAGAACTCAAAGACGAGACTAGGACTGATCGGCTCTTGCCGCTTAGCCAGAAGATTGCTGTGAAATCATCTTTGTGCTTTCGTGCAAAGTGAATGGCTAGCTGCGTTTTTCCAATCCCACCAAGACCATGGAGGACAGCAACCTTTCGCGTCTGTTTGTTTGTCGGTTGTAGATATTTCCACAGACAGGATAGTTCTTCCTCTCGCCCAACGAATTCCTCGACTGCAGGAACTCCTGTCAGGTCTAGCGGGATATAGAATTCGTTGGTTTCTTGAAACCCGATTGTCACTACAAACAGATTGGACTTAAGACAGTGATCTTACCTTCCCGAATAGTCGGGTCCCAGTATTCCAGAAAAGCCTTTGCAGTCGCAGCTCCAGTGGCTGCTGCATACGCTTGCCATGCCTTATTCTTGTGGCTGTCTGCATAGTCACACACCCCCTTGATGATGATACTTGAAATGTTGTTCCATACCCCTGCACCCTCCATCTCAAACCCAATCACGCCTTCTGCTTTGGCCAGATCATCACGGTGTTCACCGGACTTCATCACGGTATCCGCAGAAGCAACGGTCCCGATCTGTATAGTTGGACTGCAGTCTTCCATGTAGTCTCGACGTCGACAAATCCGATCCTGCGCGCAGCCTAGAACAATGCAGGTTGTGTCCAGGGCTTCCTGGCAGACGTCATCGGACGTTTCGTCAAAACAGCAACATAAGTGAGGCGAACCTGAACGGTAATGCTTGTGTTGGTAGGATGCCTCATAGAGAACATCGTCCGCGGAGCTCGGCTGTCGCCAACGAGGTTGTGCTGCCTGGATTACACGCAGATGCTGTAGCATCTTAGCTTGAAAGTCCCTACGGGACTGTTGCGGTTGGAGGCCTGCTAGAAGAGACTGAATCTCCTGATTTGGTCTCCCAAGGGTGTCCTTCATGCCGGTCTTCCGTATAAATCCACCCCGATATTGCCTGCCGAAGTCGTATTCAATCACTGCGTCACTGACAATCACGTCGCCCAGGAATATCTCCTCCTTGGTCGGCGAATATGGTGCACCACCACAAATACCAACAACCAGTGCCAGTTGTATTCTCCGATAGCTGATTTTTAGGCTTGCTGCGACACTGGCAGCGTTCCCTTTTCCCATCCGTGGCATAAGGCAGAGAACCACATTATGGGACCCGATCCTCCCATTAAAGTAGGCATTGTCGTCCCCCGGTTGTTTCTTGTAGAACGCACTCAACCGGTCGTAGGTTTCGTTGAAGAGTGCCTCAACCGCCTCCGCCTCGAGGGTCAGCGCGCAGATGATCGCGATCGTAAAATCGTCCCGGCTGGATGGCCGCATCTAGGCAGGTTGGCTCTAATAACTCCGGTGGTGTCGAGCAAAAGACTCAGTCAGGCTTGGTACTCGAGTTGATAGGCAGAGGTCGCCAGCGTAGGGAAGAAAAAATAACAGAGACTCCTTCTAGCCTCATGGCTGGTCTCGTGACCTGATATCGCCAACCAGCAACCCCACTAGCCGCTGGGAAGAGGGGTAACCCAAATAACGCTGTTAGCAACCCAGCCGTGTGAGAGACAAGTCTCCCGTCTTTATCTTCAGCTCTCATGGCCTTTGGAACCTTCAGACCCAGGAAAAGTCGCGCACCAGTTCCTCATGGAACAGGACTAAACACCGCCAGTGAAAGTATCCTAGGCAAATGATCGCATTACTCGGACGTCTAGAGCCTCTAAGGGCACGAGTCTCTTGCATGTGCCGGCGTCTGGGTCGACTTTCGGACGTACGAGGCATCGCCAAGCGGAGCCCTGTGAAACTCTACGCCACTGAACCACACTGCGTCCTCATTCCATCTTGTGCATCAGGCTCCAAAAGGTGTGCCTCCCATAAAAAGCAGTGCCTCTCTATTTGTATGATAACCCGAGGCCACTGCGTTTCGGAACGTGGCATATGGTCGACGTTTCTGCAAAAGTTATTGTGGCCGAGTAGGGTAAATAGGTCCCCTTGGTACATGTGATGAGGGTCCGCCCTTAAGCAGCAGCAGGTGCCTTTAAATCGAGTGACTGCCCAAGACAATTGGTGCATGAGAAGTATTCTCATTCGCCCCCTTGCATGCCATGAAACACCCCACAAGGTCTCTCTAGCTCACATCAGAGCTGCACTGCAGGGCATGGATCTTGAAGTCCTCCGCAGTAAGAGGTATCGACAGAGGATATCTGTCGTCTTTGTATGGTGCATGACAACAAATGTTTTTCATACGAGTATCCCCAAGTACAGTACGTACGTATCCGGTAGGCCACGTGATATATCCCCATGAACCTACCAAGGATCCTCACCGAAGATCACGTCGATCATCCTCGTAGAGCAAAAAATGGCCCCCGATCTAGCTCCGTCGGCCCTGGAGTTTATTCATGATATGATTTTGAGCAATGGACTTACTCACTGCCAGATTGCTAATGCGGCTGGCTGCCATCCAAGTACTACACTGGGCATAATACAGTCTATCTACATCCATTAGATTCCCACCGATCCAGCTCTCCAATGCTATTTCAGTCTTACCGCGGCATACCTTGTACGTGTAACCAGGCCGAACCGATGGTTGGCATGAAACCCTTACAAGAGAAGACATTATTCTAGGGGTGGAGGGCTCTTGAGATAACAGTTGAGATCCTAGGTATGGATACGATGCAGGCTGAGGCTGGGCAGAATATTAAGTGGATAAGTAATAAATAGACTTGACGATAAGCAATATCTTGCAAGTTGGCGCACTCCGCTGACGGATGTGTTTCCTGGCAGGACGTTCAGAATGAGGTGAGAAGGCAGTAATGGCAGGCGTTCAGTTTTGCCCCCATCTTCAAGCTGAGACTCTCTTCTGTAGCAGTGATAGCAATATGTTCACAGCTAACTGTAATTGTCAGCTAATAAAATTTTCAAAAGAATATAATGTGACAATAGTGCCCAGGCTTGTTGGCGGCCGGCTTTCATCTGTGAGAGGAGAACGTCCACACCCAATCAATCTTCCAAGTTCACAAGCGTCCATGACCGAATGGGGTAGTGAGGTCGGGTGACGTGGCGGGGGGCCCTGCAGCCTATATTCCCAAAAACAAAACAGCTCCCACAAAAATAGCTTTGCCCCTCTTTTAGCGCTGAGGTATCTTTGGCTCTTGAGGATAGGGTTCAATTGATTGGCCTTAATGAAATACCCAAGAATGCCTCCAACTCAGCCCAACTTCTCAGCCTCCTGGACCGACCGAACCCTCTTTCTTTGAAGCTTGCCAAACGTCTTTGACCATCTCTCTTTTGAACATTTGGCTAGGAGATTTGTCGTTGTCAAAACATTACAAGAGATAGGCTCCTTGCACAGTACTTCCGAGAAAGTTTGAACAAGCTTTGCACTTCCGTTTCTAGGGACATGGCACAGTCTAAGGCATACGATATCAATGCGGAGTATTGGCCAGAGTACGTGGTTAGGCCCATTTCTCCTTGGTCTAGTGGCCTAGTCGCCTAGTAGTAATTACTCTGGTAAGGTGGGTGCCGACTATGACTGGCAGTTATCACAATCGCACATAGATTGAGTGGATTGACATGATATTGGTATAACTGGTAACTGATACTACATGATAATGATAGAGGGAGAAAGATGGAAGAGGGGATGGAAATTTCTTTTTGTTTCCTTCTACCAGCGCATCCTTGTCTTCGGAAGTGACAGGAAGAGAGAGGTACTATGTATGGTGTCTCATGTCTATGGTCTTGTTGTCTCGGCCCAATTACTGTCCACTAAGACTTATGGCGAAGCACAGTATTCCATTGATATTGGCTGGTTGTTGAGAGTGGGTCAAACCTACCAACGATCAGCCAATGGAAGATTCTGGAGAGGTATCTCATTGGTCATTTATTTCATATGTCCAACCTTTAGGTATGCTTGTTTATGCAGATTTACTGCTCACAACTTATGCTATTAACATAGGAGGAGCAATGGCAGTAGGCTACTATAATCTTAACTGGTCTCCTCTAAGAGAGATTTGTCAACTCTAAAAAGGGAGTGAGCAACATGACTGGCTTTTAATGCAGAGGTAGCTATATCATATTAAAGACTAGAGGAAAATCATTTTACAGTTTACACACAAAGAAATACCCCTTATAAGTCGAATGATCAAATACCAATGGCGGAGTGAATGACTTATGCATTGATAGATATAGACAGACTAGGACACTGCCACGGTCTCCAAGCTTACTCTCCAAGAAGTTACCTGAAAAATGTTGCCCACCGCGATCTCTGTGGCTCCGGCAAGACTTGCATACACCAGTCCGTCAGTCCACCCTCAAAGGCAAAGCCTTCCGTCTCCCACTTCTCCGACAGCTTATCCTTCCATTCTTCAATCCATATCGTCTGCCTCTTGCCATCAGAATCCTCAAGCATCATCATCCCCTCAGGCACACGTTCGGAGGGCCGAAGCGGAGACCCCGTATAATAAAACTTGTGTCGGGGGTCACAGATGCCCGGGCGATGGGACGCACCAGACTGGGACATCGCTGTCTGGATATCCTGGTAGCAGCATTGGCACAGCATCATGAATGGGCAGGAACGACACAAGTACCAGTGGCATATCGAGTTCATCTCGTACTTGCAGATCGAACACTCGGCGAGATAGGCGATTCTGTACGCGATCTGGCGTTCAGAGACCTCATCATCCGGTCCTCGTGTCTCGTCATCGGCAAGATGCACTTGGTTCAAAGATTCGGCAACGCCATCCTGCACACTGTTCGCGCCGTTATTGTAAGACACTCCCACGGCTTCTGATAGGGGATTGTCTTTCTTCCCTCCCTGCAGATAGTCCCTGTACCAGGACTTAATCAAATACAATGCCCCATTCAGATCTTCATCGCTGTCCGCAGCCGCCAGAAATGTCAGAAAGAGACTCTTGAAGGCGTTGACATCGTTGGAAGGATCATCGTCCGACAACAGTTCGATACTTTTCTTCACACGTCCGCGGAGAGCTGTTCGGGCGTTTGTGAGATCACCATGGTCCCGCAGCCAACTCGAGATGACCAAACAAATATCACTAAAAACGGCCTTTTCATCCAATCCCAGAGGGGACCCGTCGCAGAATGGAATCTCTGGACGGTATAGACACACGGCCGCTAAGCGACACCGTGAGCGTATCCCAACCAATCTCATACCCAAGTCATCAGCGTAGTCGGCAGCCTTGTACCAAGCTTGGATTCCTGCGCTGATCCGGTTGTTTTCAAACATCAGTGACGCGACTAAGTAGTTCGGCGTCGCCAGGTCCTTGCTTATTTCCCCTACTGAGGCCTCGAGCCTGGCAGCAGCCGAGGCAACAAGATCAACAAGCTTCCCGTCGGCCCACATCCGCGCATAGTGAAGCACTCTATATATTAGACGAGGCTTATAAGTCAGGACTGAAGCGAGGAACTCGACAAAACCTTTTTTTTCGGTCCATTCGAACTCTTGAGGATGTGAAACGGCAAAATCGAGCACATCGTGAACACGGTGTGTCTGGCGCAGCTCCAGAAAGATCGAAAAGAACGAACACAGAGTATACCTGTCTCGATAATCCTCCTTTTGTCCTATGAATATTTCCCAGGCCTCATTTGCCGCGGCAACAGCTTTGTCGTCCATTTTCGCAAAATGCTCCATTTCCGCAGTGTTCAGCAGTTTTTGAACAGGATCCTGCCGGCCACGGTCCCAGGAGGCGTCATGCAGCGACTCGGCAAGATCAGAATGTTCTAATGCCTCGTTGTACCTTCCGACTTTGGTACATGCGCGCGCCATGTCTCTGTGGATCACGGATAGCGCTTGTTTGCTCAGGATAGGGTTCCTGTGACCTTCATCAAGAGAGATCTGGAATTCGTCGAGAGCTGCCTCCCAGTTACCATGTAGGAGGAGCGCCTGAGCTACTCGAGCATGCCAGACGGGCGTATTCTCGAGATGCTGCATCTCGGCTGTGCACACGATCTCGTCAGGCTCCAACCTTGTGTATAATACCCCTGCTAACGTCCCTTCGGAGGTTAGCAATTGGGTGCCCGCCATTTGAGCGTACATAAATAGCATGCTGGGGAGAATTTCCGGTAATCCATCATCCTCTTCGATATCTTTGGGAACCAGCCAAAGTCGGGAGAAAGACTCTGCCAAACGGGAGAAAAGGACTGTAAAAGGACAGGCGTCGCTTGCTACCGTCGAAGATCGAGCACAATCCTGCAGGAGCTGTTTCGTATCTGGGGATAGCCAATTCAGTACTAATTCCGCCCTCTGGTTCGCCGTATCACGATCTTGAGTATCCCACCAGTAATGGGCAATCTCTGTTGCGTGAGAGGACATATAACTGAAGTATGTGTCAAAGTGGATCGGGCGGCCTTGTTCAATGAGCCAGTGCTGAGGGTCGAATACCGGGTCCTCTGTGAAGAGGCCCGCGAGTAGAGCGGCTATTTCTTCTCTTCGATTTGCTGCTTTTTCTGGATCTGCACGCGACAGATGCAGTGTCAGGAATTTCTGAGTGTATCTCTTGACCCAGAATAGCGACCTTTCTGATGTGGGTGTATGTCTTCTTTGAAGAGCATAGAGTAAGACAAATAGGAACAACGCCTCAGCTCGCTTGGGATCGACCTGGACGGGTCCAGCCTCCACTGATGTGTTGAAGAATTCATAAAAAGAACTATGCCGCAGAGTTACAATGACCGAGTCCTTACCTTCTTCTTCTTCTTCATCCTCTGCGGGCCGCAGCGAAAACAGGGATGAGTATACCGTGCGAAGATCATCCTCAAGATTCAGGACCTCCTCTTCAAGGATGACCTCCAAGATAAGGTCGAGTTGCTCCACCGTCAGCGGCTTCTGAGCCATTGTCACAAATGAGAGAAGGATGTTGAGCTGTTGAATCTGCGTCGTTGCTTCCCCGGTTGATCCTTCCCCATCGGACAACTCGGTCGACATCGCATCTGACGCCGACAACTCTCTTGCTAAACGCTGCAGTTCTGCATGCAGCATAGCGCTGATTCCTCGAGGCATTGTCCGGACCACCTTTCGAATCTGCTCCTTGGTCCGGCAGCGCAGAACAGACTTGATGACAAGGTTGGCCCATTCCCAGAGGCCTTCTGCTTGCCCACATATGTCCCGGACGATCTCATCTAGGAAGTCTGAATAGCCGCGGAACAACTTAGTCTTCTGCAGCTTCTGAGAGACGTATCCATGAAGGTCGTCCTTGTTCTGGTTATTCGTGATTTCGATCTCTGGAATCCACCCAAGGGAGTGTTCGTCGAGAATGCCGCGAACGGAATCCCTGCCCAGAAGTACAACTCGGATTGGCGCAGGAGAGCTTATCTGGTCCTCTGTAGCGTATGCGCTTTCGAGCAGACTGAAAAGGATTTCTTGTTCCTCTGGATCGGCCTCGTCAATACCGTCAATGATAAAGCACGTTCCTTCGCCCGGTGGAGACTCGACGAAGTAGTCAAGCAAGAGTTTCCTCCAGACAATGTAGCTGTTGGCTGGGTCTTCTTTCAGACAGAAATCTTCTGCATGCGCCGCAAATCTCGATCGCTGGATGACCACCTGCCATGCCAGGGTTCGCAGCGCTTTGTTAAAGGAGCGGAGATCCACATCGTTGTTCTTGAAGAAGAAAGAGGCGACGATGGGCGCAGATGAAGCGGATGCGTCTGCCGTCGCGAGATCGCTGATGATCTTCGACGCCAGGTAGGACTTGCCCACACCAGGGCCGCCGTGAATCCAGAGGAGAGGCTCGGGTCCCTGCCACCAGGACCGGATTCTGTCTTCAATCCAGCTGCCCGATCCAGGTATCCGATTCTCGTTGATCGCGGAGAAGACGCGACCGGATGCAGAGACGGGGTCTAATGCCTTCTTCACTCTGTCTAGTCTCTCACGGTCATTTCTGTTGTCGTCTCGTTCGAGTAATTCTGCTGTATTTCTGAGCGCCTGATGAGTGAGATCGAGCCCATGAGCAGTGACCATCTTGTGTTCCTGGCTCGTCAATTCCTCCAGCTCGCCCAGGAGCGAACTAATCGACGTATCCTCAACCAGGACATTCTTTGTCCATTTTGTAAGTCGTGCTCTGAACGATCCCCGACTTAGCAATTTCTGCGACGCTGCGCAGACACGAAGGAAATTGACCAAAACTTTGACAATGATGGTCTTCATCCCTTCACTGAGAGGAACCCCCTTGTACGAGTCCAGCCGGAGAGCAAAATGTCCGAGTTTGTGAAACAAGTCCGTAAGCATGTCGAATGATTCACTGACTCTGCGAGCACCTCGAATCAGAAGCATCATGGCGCCCATGATAGACGACGCTGGAGGAAAAGCTGCCGAGGCTGCACCCGAAAGTAGATCGCCCCAGTTTTCAAACGGCGCCAGGACCATCTGCATGGCATGCAAGAGCGGTCGTCTTTTCATCCGAAAGTCCTCAAAATGGTCTTTCTCTGCGTCGAGCTGACGGGATAGATCCTCGGGACCGTGGATCTTGGGGAAGTCGCCATCGGTAAGTGCGACCCCGGTTTCTTTAGCATAGTCATCACAGGCGGAATGCCAGAGTGCGGACAGTCTGTCATCCAAAGGGTCACTTGTCGTTGGAGCCATGTTGGTTAGGCGCGCAGTCGCGATGGGCAGTGAGGTTGTATGCTCATGTTCCGACAGCGTCTGACATGATGCCCCTCATTTCATGCAGTAAGCTTCCTTTTCAGGATTAGCTCGTGCACAAGTGCTATAACAGCTTATAACAGCTTTAATATTGCCATTTCCGGTCATATGTCTGCCTATCTTTCTATAAGAAATGCATCTCCTATACCACTGCATATTCCAGGATAGTTGCGTAAGGTCCATGCAGAGCTGTATTCATTCCGGTTTGATAACACACAACGCCATCCCTATATGCTACACAGTAGCATTGAACAACAATGATTGATCTAGGCTTCAAGCTTCACTTCCTCCGGGTAAAAGTCAAATGAAACGGCCCCATGTACAGCACAAAGTTGTCCTGCGCCTGCTGCACGAATGCCTGCCCATCCTCCCCTGGGGAAAATCCCACATCGAAGGTCGTTATCAGTTTGGCGATTGTAGTACGCAGATTCAGCAACGCCAGTGGTCGGCAGATACAGTTATAAGGACCTATCGCCGTCAGCACAGTATCTCAGAATCACAGGCGGATATATACCGAGAGTAAACGGCGCAAAGGAAGACCGATCCTTGATCAAATCCAGGTACTTGTACCATCGCTCGGGGATAAACTCATCCAGCCGCGCATAGCATAGCTCAGCTGCGCGATACAATTAGCATCCCCTGACATATTCCACCGCAGACGTAGTCTTACATCTCCCCGTCGCATACTGCGGACAATACACCGTCATTTCCCCGGGAATATGCACCCCCTCCACCCAGTTCCCCTCCGCCGGCGTCTTTCGCCACAAAGCCCCAGGAACAGCCGGATACATCCTCAACACCTCATTAATCACCCCGTTGAGATGCTCTAAAAGCACAATCTCAGTCCCGCGCACCTCCCCACCGTCATCAACAAACGGCTCAAGCTCCTCCCGCAGTCTGCGCATCTCCTCTGGATACCGCGCGAGCTCGTAAAGTATCGCACAAAGCGTCACGGCAGTTGTATCGCTGCCAGCCACGACTATCGGTCGCGCATCGCCGTCAAGCATCAATTTCTCCGACGCATGCTGCAATGGGACAAAATCCGTAGCATTAAAAGGGAGTGGCGGAGGATATTCCCTAAAATTAGAGGCATGCCATGTACAGCAGACGTTTATTCCCGGTACATGTCAAATGGCTATTCAAGCGAGGGATCGGGAGACGAGTTAAGTGTGAGTTCTGATGAAGAGATGCCCGACCTTGATTTTGACGACTACGATTCTGTCTGGTTTATTTTACGGACGAAACTCTGGAGACGTCTCGGCTATCCAAAGGACCAGCTCATTCATGATAAGATCCGAAATATGTGGCAGACGGATCTGGAAATTAAAACGATTGGCTGGCCTGCGATGCCTTTGGAAGCGTTTGCTGACCACGGACCTGTACTCCACGACCGCTAATGGGATCCGGTAATTGCGCCATCTGAGAGTTCGTGATCGAGGGATCTCATTGGCCGGGAGATTTTTCGTCGGCTTATTAAATCTCCTTCTAATGCATATTAGGACTAGCGGTTTAAGCCGCAAGATGCATACCTGACCGCCTAAGTTCAATAATGCTACGAGAAATATCTGTTTGGCAGGCAAGGCGATTAGGATGAGCCGTAAGTCGTATGTGTTATGCATCGAGATGAAAGGTGAATATTTCATCTAGAATCTCGTGTTGTTCCTTTTAGAGAGAGCAGCATGTTAGCTATAACTTTCCTAACTAGATTCAGGCAAAAAGCTTGCCGCTTTGTTCCAATTTTGAAGACGTAGAATAAAATCTCTCCAATCATCAACGTCTAGGGAGCGTTTTTTGGTGTGACGCTTGCAAGTTCTCTTACGCTTCCCTTGCTTGTTGAACTCGAACTCGTCTAGAGTACAAGGTCTTCCGCACTTGCTACAGAAGAACTAATTAGGAGAGCCTGGAGAATCCTTGAATAAGTGGTGCAACGTGGTGCAATTGAGGAGTTGATGTAGGTAGTGCATGTGGTGTAGGAAGTGAGCCCGCGACTATGTAAATAATCAAGTCCGGATCAGGAAAGTGACTAACAAATCTTTGTGTCACGTGCTAGAATTTCCGTTAAGACCATTACCCCCCATATGTTGTTAGGCGACGGATGTCTTCCATTAAGGAGGCCTGGGACGGCTCTCCCAAAGTGCTTCGACTAACGTAATTCCCAGGTGAGTCGGCCAGGCGGAATCGACATGTGTTAGAGTAAGGTTGAACCAATAGGAAATGTGCATTCTATTGCCTAGTCCTTCCTTGACACAGTGCGAGTTTGTTACAAAGGGGTAACATTTTCTGCTATAGCTAATGAAGACCGTTACAGCTTTATCTTTATGGGGACTTTCCCTTCCTTAGATTAGTGTTTACTATGTATAGGATTACCATCGACAAACCACTTGATATTGGGCTGAGTGTATTTGATAAGACATTTTCATATAGAATAGCAGGTATCTCTGGCAACCTCTGCTCTTTTAGAGATAGGCTTAGTAGCTTCATTACCTCCAGTGGCAGGATCATTAGCATTCTCACCTATCACTGATACTCATTCATGTTGTTAATCACCAGTTCCTGTAAGAAATTATATTTGTCACCTGCACAGAGATGTTCGAGGTTTAACTGTAATGCTGCCATTTTCGCACAAGCGCAGACATACTAGAATTGCCAAAGACCCAACTAGTTGAGAGTTTCGTCGGTATGAGTCAGCCACTACTAGAGCCTTAACCTCTGACGTCCTTGACTAGCACGACGTACACTGCCATCACTCTTAGCTCGACGGCATTATAGCACCCGTGGTCATACCGCTGGAACGGATGGTTCGTCAAGGATGTGCTGATTTGGACAAAATCATGCATGCTTTATCGGTGGCACGGGTAAAGTCACCTTGTACCTGAGATGTCTTCAGGTCAGATTTGTCACAGAAGCAGCTGAGAGCAGCCAAGCTCTGAAAGCAGCAGACATTTTGCAATAAGCCATTGCTAAGGAGCTCTGCATACTCTTTGCTAAAATTGGTAGGAGAGCATATTATTCAAAACTGGGATTCGCCCATCTACGAAGCACAGGATGTGATGGTCAACTTGAATCATGGCTATGGTCACGCTATCCTGGTTGATCGCATGCAGTGTTAGTACATAGTGTGAGTATGAGTCTCCGTAAGACACAAGCATTATGACACATGTTTACCACTTCTCATATCGAGCAGCCCGTGATTCTCTGCTGTGAGAAGTTTCAGCCACAGCCCGTCATTACAACTAGGTAAGCGCTGCTAGCCCAGTAAGGCAAGAAGTAATTTGGGAGGCTTGCATAGCGCCTGATCCTAAGTGGGGCAGACGGTTGATCACGGTGGACAGCGCCTTGACCTGAGTGGGCCCGAGAGTTGATCGTAGTTGATCACCAGTTGAGCATACTCCGATAGTTCTCACTAGTTCTATTCTCAGTGTAGCTGCACCAGAAAAGAATCGAGGAGGCTTTGGTTAGTGCCTTAAGAAAAGTGGGCTTAGTAGTTGATCGTAGTCGTCCCAGTTAAACACCGCTTGTGCACCATTCTTGGTGGGGCGTTTTATTGAGCGACACCAACATCACTCAATGATCAGAATATCCTGACGGTCATTACAGTCGGATCTTTGAATAAAACAGACCACACCATCTTTTATCCCTGCAATGGACAGATTGGCCACCTAACTCCATATCCCCTTCAGCATTTAATCATTTTTACATTTACGGTAAGGTGATGTAGTGAGAGCCGTGTTGAGTTGATCTTTGTTCCATTCCATCAGGGGGGTTATAGAGCATCGCCTTAACAGTCCTGTGGTTTTCCAATTTCCCCACACCTTGCGATAGGGAGAGGTGTGATACATTATGGATAATGATCATTCATTGTGGCGGCACTGAGACGCTGGGAATTGGAAGCGAATAAAACTTTGCGCTTCTAACCAATTTTTCAATGATTTATCACCTATTCCCTGTCAAGTAAAAATGCGAAAAAGTGGCAAGGCTCCATCACCCACGGTTTAAGCCTTCGAGATTAGGGACACACCCGTCACCTGTGATGCATCTACTATGCATGGAAATGGTGGACGGTTATGTATCTTAATTACCAGGTACTGTCAGATAGACTCATACTCTGGTCGATTGTTCGTAGGAAAATTCAAAGGCGGCTCCATATTGAGACCTATAGCATCGACGTTATCCTAGGATATCGAATATCTCCAGGGATCTATTCCCGCTTCGCATGAGATGTACCATATTTCAAGGAGTACAAGATTAATTACGGAGAGCTGCGCGTTGTCAGCGTCAATTAGAACTGTGAGTTTGGTAATGCTGTCATCAACCATGACCGCGGATGTGTAATGGGGCAGTCAGACATGGCTCACACTCGGGGCAGGCCAGGTACGCGAATTCTTTCCGAGCCGTGGCACTAAGAATCAGGTTCATTCGGAGCATAGGAATTAATTATGACGGCTTATACTCTGGTAGAGACCGAGTGTGGAATAGGAGAGTGGTGAGCTCTCAGGATAGGAATTTTCAGAGTCTGAAATTACAGCTTACCTAAATGTAAATAATGCCAATGCAGACATATAGTCTTCCTGTTTTGCAAGTCCAGCTCCTCCTAAACATGACGTAGCCCGATTCGTCCTAGAAAAGACCTGAGTGAAGAACATGCTAATTGCTCAAATACTCCGAGCCTTCACAAATCACCTGTGGATCAGGGTTCAACGCCTCTTGACTGGACAGATCAATCTAATCTGACGATGGTGACAGTATATTCATGTATGTAACAGCCTCTCCAAACCAAGCTGTAGGCATGATGAGCTGACCCCAAAAGCACATAAAGGTATGTCTATCATCATGATTCCCAGCAAGGAGTTAATCATGTTGGCAAACAAGAGGAGATATATGCCTCTCCTTTTTAGGCCGGCTATGTAGGTCAAGCATGTACAGCTGGATGCAATACTGGTGCAAATGTTCATACTCTTGAATACTTTCTGGTACCCTCATATGAAACATGCTAAGCCACTTTTATAAAGGTTACTGAAAGCCTCTGTTATAGGTTTCTGTATTGCATGGTGCATGATAACAAACATCTTTCATAACAAGTATCCCTGAGTACAGTACGTATGTATCGGTTAGGCCACGTGATATATCCCCATGAACCTACCAAGGATCGCTCACCGAAGATCACGTTGATCATCCTCAGAGAGCAAAAAATGGCCCCCGATCTAGCTCCGTCGACCCTGGAGTTTATCATGATATGATTTGAATAATAGACTTACTCACTGCGAGATTGCTAATGCGGCTGGCTGCCATCCAAGTACTACGCTGGGCATGTCACCAATCTGAACCTATTTGGAAATGTGAACTCACCCATAAATATGGGTTTGGTGTATACATCATTAGAGATACCTTGCGGGACCCGGTCGGGTCACGAATAAGTGGTCAAGATGGTCTCAAATTATATCGGCAGGCCCCAAGTTTGCAGATATGAAGAATTCACATGTGGCGATGCAGGTGGCCAGCCAGGGGACACTGGGATTCTTGAAATTCGGGTATGATGATAAGATTCTTTCGACAGTTGTCTGGTCCACGGCCGGAGCTATCCTCGTGGAATGGAATATCCATGAATGATCAAAAGGATCAGCAGCAATGTGGGGTACGTTTTCAGTGTCTCAAACCTTGATGCAAATAGCTGTCAGAAGCAGACTCTCATATCCGTGTCGGGGGCGCCAATGGGTTCAGGCCTCCAGAAGGACCAATGTCCTAAGAATACCCGGGGGGCGATCAGCCCGAATTGCATTGCTGCTTCATTCTTATTACACCTAACACCGAAGTTACCGCACATTTGGAGAATATCTGGGTCTCAGTGGCGGACCATGTCCTAAATGTAATCACACAAGAGCAGATCGATGTATATTCGGCCCGCGGTGTGTCGATTGAGAGTCAACTGGCATGGCTATACGGAACTGCGTCGGAGGACAGTGTGCTTTATCAATATCAGCTCTCTGCTACTCAGAATATTCGCATGGCTATGATACAAACGGAGCCCGCATACTTTCAGCCTGTTCTACCGACTCCAGCAATATTCAGCACCGGGTCTTCTCAAGTTACCCTCTCTTCGATAACTGCAAAGCGCATTCTCTTACGTGCGGCTTTTCCTGGGCTGTACGAATCCTTGACTCCGCTTCTATCTAAATACCTGGCAGTGACTTATACAGGTGGTATTCTGACTATTGTGGACTGAAAGCTGTCAGGAATGTGGATTCGAAATCGAGGAAAGTTACGACATCTGGAACTATAATCTCTGCACAAAAGCAATTGTAGAGATGATCTCGACTGTGCAGTCCGTTCCATACGCCAAAGACAACATGAAAGGGTTGTTAGCCTCTATTCTGGCATGCCTGAATGGTGCGAAGCAGACTACTGGTCAATGGAATTTTCCGCGTCTCGTTGTCAATACCTCGGCCGCCTTGCACGGGTATAACTTGCCAATGGCTTGCAAAACTGCTCTCATGTAGCGCATAAATGCTACACTTATATGCTCATGTTCATGGAACCAAGATAGCGCAGTACACTGCACTATGACACTCTTACGATTACTGGGGTAGTGCCTCCCGTGACAGGCGGACATCTCTGGGCAGCCTATAATGAGACTTGCATCAAGGATACACGGACCGATGATGACTGCAATGCTAAGTCCTATTGCGAAGGCTGCGTTATGCTTTATTTTCGTCTTATCTTGAAGAGAGCTAATACGGCCATCAGGCGTCAGCGACAACTTCACCTTGGTGGATAGCATTGACGCCATGCCTCGACCCAATATTCCCTTTACAATGAGTACTATCAATCAGTGCTCAAGACTGTCCATCGGCGCTCTGGCTTGACTGGTCCAACCGACATTCTACCCCCGCCGATTACATTATCCGAGGAAGAAGAACCTATCTGTCTCTCAGGAAAAACGTATACGACAGTCGACGGTGATACCTGCGACTCAATGCACAGGAAAACAGCCCCAGCACCGCATCTCTCTACATGGGAAATCAAGACCGGATCTAGGATTGCGCGAAGATATCGGCAAACCTGAGTCTTTGCCTGCCCCTCCCGTGTAGTACATACTCAAGCCTGGCGATGCCGGTACGACTATTGGTCTGCGGCTTGTCTTAAGATCGGCAATCTCATAGCATTCAACCTGTGGATTTCGTTTGCCTGCGATAATCTACATGTCGCTCGTGAGATTTATGGCAAAGCAATGTGCCTCACCCCTCAAGGTACAGTCCACAATAGCTCCGAGCCCGGTGACGGGTCAAGCACCACTCCCAGCGTTGCGCACGGATACATCTACGCCGTGACAAACCCGCCTACTAATGCCACCGTTGCGGAAGGTTCGACACTGAACTGCGGCAGGTGGCATGAAGCTAGCGGGAACGAAACGTGTGCTGCCATCTGCGTGGAGGCGGGTATCACGAGCGCATTGTTCATGGAAGTGAAACCCTCGCTGAATCTGGCGGTTGCACGTCCAGCTTACGGACGGGGTGGACTTACTGTGGTGGCCCAACATACACATGGAATCTGACGTTCCCGGATGATGGTCCAATCCGGAGCCCAAGTCGCAGCGCAGGAGTGACATCTCACCGGCAGCGGGTGTACGGTAGACGTCTGTTCTTGTATACAATGGATTGGTGGGTGAGCCTCAATTGGAAGTTTCATTGATTAGTAATGGATATCCCCTTGTTCCGGTTTGTTCGGATGATAACATGGAATTAGGTGGATTTTGTTGTTTCAACTTGCGCGTTATATATTTGGGGTGAATACACAAGGAGCAAACAACACTCAAGGTCGAGTCTCTCAAACGTTGGCAGTTTATACATACTCCAGGGCATGGGATTCGGAGAAATATGTTTGGGTTGGACCATTGGCCTCGAGTAGTTCCCTGTGCACATATACTCCTTACTGTTCCCTTGTTTCAGCCACGACCTGGCGGTTGACTGGCATATGTTCCGATGGCGTCTTCTTTCTTCTGAGGATAGATCGGTCAATTTGACAGTTATCCGGGAGGACATGCCTCGATAACATGATCTGTCGTCAACTCTGAACGAATACAGAACTTGGGAAAAGTAGCTGCGGTCGTGACATTACACTAGACTCTACCCATCCTGTCCTTTGGCTCATCAAAGCTTGCTCTCACGGCTTGAATTAGTCCATGTACACATGGAAGGCTTTGGCAAGAGCTTGCAGAATTTGCCCTGGCGTACCTTGATCAAACATGATTTTCTCGTTCAACGTCCCTTGAAGTCCGTGAGTCGCATGGCCGTTGCCGAGTACTTTTGGCTGCCGTAGTCGATCTAATGAGAATGTCATTACTGGCTATCGAAAGACCTGGAGATCACATTCCATTGCAGGAAACGCTCGATCAGAGCGGGGGAAGGGTGGTTAATCCTGAGGTTGTTAAACCGTTAGAAACACCATGTCCCAGGGCCCTATATCCATACCGACTGGCATCTCGTGGTCGATGTTGGTCTTCTGGCGTGGGAAAGAATATAGAATCCGGGTCGGTTTCCACATGCAGGCACCCAAAAGTTGCGTTAGTTGGCCTGCTTAGTGCTTACTACCTACGGAGCAAACGGACGGAATTAAGAGTCACCACCTATACTAGCATTTGTCGACGCGGCTATGTTGCCTGATTCTGTGCTTTGCTCGCCTTTGCGGGGTGTCTGGGGGGTGTTCTTGTGTTTAATAAACAGCTTGGGATTATCCTCACTTGGTTTGTTTATCCATTGCTATTGTACATCGTCGTTAACCAAAACAGTGGCAACTGTCCAGCTATCGGGAATCTGTCTGCACCTCTCTATCCTGGTCTCAAGTTTGGTACACTCGGTGCAGAATACTGTTCGACACTCTCAAACATCAGGTTATCAGGATGCCCCAGTCTGTCCTCATCACCGGCTGCAGCGCCGGTGGCATCGGATCAGCCTTAGTGGAGGAATTCCACACAAAAGGTCTCTACGTCTACGCGACGGCGCGGTCCCGAGCCAAAATGAGCCACCTGGAAAAGCTGGCCAACGTGACGATCCTCGAGCTGGACGTCGTCTCCGGAGAAAGCATCGCCTCGGCAGTCGAAACCGTCCGAAACCAATCCGGGACGCTCGACATCCTCGTCAACAACGCCGGTCAGTCTCTGGTGTTTCCGGCCCTGGAGACAAGTCTCGATGATGCGAGGCGTGTTCTCGATGTCAACTTCTTCGGTGTGATTGCTGTTACGCAGGCGTTCGCTCCGTTGGTCCTCGCTGCCAAGGGGACGATTGTGAATGTCTGTTCGATTTCGGGGTTTTTGTATGCGCCGTGGATGAGTGTGTGCCGGATCTTTGTTCGTTGGTTTGTGCGGTTGGTTAACAGAGACAGGTGTATACAATGCGTCCAAGGCCGCTCTGATGCAGTGGAGTGAAACACTGCGGTTGGAATTGCAGCCGTTCGGTGTCAGGGTCGTTTCCCTCGTTACCGGCTCCGTCGCGACGAATGTTATGTCCCATGCTGATCTGAATTTGCCCGAGAACTCGCTCTATCACAAGGCTATCGAGGAGATCCGGAGGCGCGGAGTCGGCGGAGACGTGCAGACAAAGGGTGCACCGGCGGATTTCGCAGAGGAGGTGGTCAGGGATATCTTGGGCGGCGCATCGGGTCCTGTATGGCGGGGAGCGTTAACCTCGATGGTGAACTTCATGTACAGATTCGTACCTACAGCACTCTTGGTGGGTCAATTTCCGTGATCGGGTTGGGCGGCAGTCCGTACTGACGACTGCCTGCATAGGATCGTGCAATGACGAGTGGGACAGGCGTTGATCGTTTGTCTTGACAAGTCCATTCTGCTGAATGTAAGATATGAAGGTTTGCTAAATGGAGAAGCCATACTGGAAGTATATCGGTCGATTCTGCGTGTCCTGATTGTTGTCTAAATGATGTTGCATGTGCTGCCCGGCAGTCGGCCTAACTATTCGCCGGCGCTGCCTTAGGCCGCAGGGCACCTGCTAATGCCTAAGGCAGCAGCACCGCCACTCGTACCGCCACCTGCACCGCCACGATTGCAATCTTATTGACGGACGTACATGTAGCTTGAAGGCCGGTCCAAATGAACATGAGCTTCGGCTTATCTATAGCAGGCACATTGCCAGTCCACATTCACCTTGTTAGTTGGTCACGACTCACGAAGAAGACGACATTGATGCCTGCTGCTTCGATTCTCGACTATGACGTTCGGTGACTGTATACATGGGCAGAGTCTCTGCATGCAAATAGAATAAAACGCTCGAAGAGCGTCCTGAGCGTGCGTGACATACGGCATCTGGAATTCGCATGTGGTCACACACCATACTAACTAGCTGACTGGTGTGTGGCTATCTGCAGCCAGTACTCGCTTGAGTGTCGCCAGGCAAGAAGATTCTAACAGCTGACTGCTACGTACTTTCTCCTGGAGCCAAGGAATAGCCCTCTCGTCTGACCGGCCCCGAGGGTTTCCTTGTCATTATTGCTCGAATAGCCTGATCGGTGTCGTAACTGCGGTAACGCCGCGTCTTCTTCAGTGGCCGTTCCCCGCCCAAGCATAGCTCCCCTATCTCGCCATCGGACGCATTCCCCATCCACCCCGGAGTCTCGTCGAGAATCTTGATGCGTTCGACATGTGTCGCGGCAAGCAGAGGAACTTTCTCTGAGATAGAGGCCCCGATCCGCAGCATCGCAAAGGAGTCGAGAGTCCCTGTCCATCGAGGAATCCACGCGCTATACAGGGACAAGGCCAGAAGGCATGCCAAGTCGAGACCTAATAATACCGAGACGAAGATAATTCCTGCAAGGGAGATATGCGGGAGTTGTACATCGGCACCCATATCGTATGAGATGCCGATACTCTGCTGATGGTAGTTGTTCGTCATGAACATGTCGTTGGCTAGGAACGCCGCCGAGGCAAAGGCGTTCTGGACTCGTTCCGATGTCGGTCCATAAGTAGGGTCCCCGGAGAAAAGGTAAAAGTACCCGGCGACAGTTGCATGCATCGTGTCGTCGTTGTATACACGGGTACTATTACTTGTCAGACCACTGCCCGTCAGACACGGGTTACCTGGGGATGCCTTAAAGGAGGAGTGGGGGTCGTCAAGCAGTGGGACAAAAGGGATGATGTCAATACAACCACCGTAGCTGATGCCCGAGTTGGCATATGCTGCCAAGACTGTGTGTTGCACATCGGCGAAAGAGCCTTCGCCAAACAGTGCCATGGCGATGTAAAGAAGGGGACCTTTATTTTTGGCATTCATCACATTCAAGGTAGCGTTGAGCGTAGTCCAAGCTGTATCGCTGTCTAGACTCCGACGGGAGAAATTTCGCCGGCTCCTGCCAACCGGACTTTCGTCGATGAACGGCCCGGGGCCCTGGCCATTGTTGTAATTGGGAAGCTCAAAGTAGCCCGTCGTGGTGTGGAGTGTCAGCTTCCTCGAATATATTCCCGGTCTGGACACGTAATGAAGCATCCCCCCGTCTCCCGAAAAGTTCATCTTGAAATACAGCTCTTCGGTGAAATCTTGTCGGGACAATTGGTTCTTCCACGGCGATTCTGACATGTTTCCCGGCATGCATATCTCAATGTCGTACTGAAATGGAGCGTCATTGTCCTCTCCATATTGATATTGGAGATAGAAGGCATCAGACAATGAGTTGCAGTCTTCGGGAAGTACGGCAGCTGAATTATTCTCCCATACGGCCGTCGAGTTTATGCGAGGGGCGTATTGTTGTAGTAAGCCGGTGTTCGTACTGGTGGGAAGCTCGGCCCAAAATGGGTCCGCTATAGTGGATATATTGGCGAGGGTATTTTGGGATTTTGTCTGCATTGCCGAATAAGTGTACCAAGTCTTATCGTCAATGGAGACCGTGCCATTGGCCGAGGACCAGAGTCTCGGCTGAACCACTGTATTTTCCGTCGACGCCAGTGTGGCTCTGAGCTTGGTTGCATCCAGCCCAATGTCAGGTCCGCGGTACGGGAAAAGATCAGTGAAGTCTGTGATTTGGCTGAGGCTGACGGGGTACCCGACACGCTTGATCGTCTGGAATGAGAGAAAGATCTGCTGTACCGGAGATATGGCAGCGCCTGTAAAAAAAGAAAGAAGTGAGCAGATGATGAGGCGCAGCAATAGGACGGTGAACTCACCTAGGAGATGCAGAAACACGGCAAAGAGTAGTAACGAGGACCGGTACTTATTCCCACCCCCAAAGATGAGATTTTTCAAGACTTCAAGGTCGGTCCATCCCTTATCCGCGAGAGCCATGCTTTGCCTGAGGGTTGGTCGGTTGTCCCCTCGCTTCCGCTGGATATACACGACGGCTGCCTGTGAGCACAAGGCGGAAGTCAAGGGAATGGTGAGCACGGACACCATTGCCTGCACAGTCCTCGCCGCCCTGAGATATCTCTCGCTCCTGGTGAATAATGCGTCGAGGTACTCGGGCACGGTCGTGGAGCCAAGATGAGGGACACTGAGAATGCGATCGAGTTCGTCGGGCCCGTAGCTATTTGCACCGATAGGGCGATAAGTGAGAATGCAGATAATGACCCAAGCGTACAGTGCTGCGGCTCCGTACAGCAGAGTCGAGAACACGATGTATATGGAACGTTGCAAGGGAACAGATTTCGGCGGTTTGTTCTTGTCGTCGCTCTCAGCGCCTTGCTGGTTTGAAAAGCCATTGTCCGCCGAATGATGCTCAGAACCAGGCGTCGAGATAGCCGAGTTTGTAGCGGGAGTCTCAACCAAGCTCGTCCTGAGATGATGATCTTGATGAGCGTGCATCGTTTCGGTAGGGTTTCAACATCAGAGCAGAACGGTTCATGATATTTTTTCAGGAGGGGAAGTAGCAGGAAGTACAGAAGCTGCTCGAAGACTCATGAAGTACAAGTACAGCCAGGAAATCAATGTGACCCAACAACAGAGTGTACACGCGAACCCTGGTTATTTAAACACAGCCTTGCACCTATCGAGGCGCAGCTATGATGATCGCAGAGTCAGCCTCACGTTCAATCTGTAAAATTGAAGCGGGGAGGAATCCACATAAACATTATTATTGGCTAGCTGTTGGTCGATCATAGCCTGCTGGAGGACGTCGTACATTGAAGCGTCAGTCCATGCCCTAATCGGGTAAGACCTGCAAAATGGAGGCTCCTCCGGCATTTGAGAAAGGAATAACCGACACTGACAGCCGGCATTGTGGAGTGCCCCCGCGCCCCGAAGATAATCTTGCCTCCATCGAGAATGCCTGACTGGCCTCAAGGTGGTCAAGTCATTCGTGCCAAGCCAGCACTGCGGCTTAACCTGCAAGGCTTGTCGAAGATCACCACGCTGAGGATGGTTGCCAAAAGGTCCGTGTACACGAAAAGTGCAAAGGACCAGTGAGTTGACCAGCCGTTGGAAATAAGCCACTGATCTTATTGGGAGCAGAATGACTGTATGTCATTTCTCCTATATCCGACACCACTCGGTGCGACAGAGAGTTTCTTGGCAGACAGCGAGTAGACATCAGTGTTGTCGACGTCAATTGACTGTCGATGTCTTCGTAGGTTGGGAAAACGGAATGAACCTTCTTCTACACTTTCTCTATTGATTGGCTAAGCCTGTATCGTCTAGTCAAGCACTCGGATACACAGTCTCCTACGTCTGAGTTCGAACGAGACGGTATGATCGTTATCTGTTGAATAGAATACTGCTGGGCTATCCTCTGCCTTTTGGACTGGTTCAGGTGGAAGCACATAAACGACTGCAGAGGATTGGAGAGCCATTTCAACCTCCAGTATCATTTCGGACCACTGAATCACTATTCAAGTATCCGCTTAAGCATAACCAGTCAGACACTTCCCTCACCCTATCTGCTAGGTAAACTGCACCCCCAGATCAATATACCAGAATCCCTGGACCGCAGTCGCCGGCGGGGTAAAGCTGGTAATGGCGTCCTCCTTAACCACAACCTGCCCATCCGGCGCCGTCAACCTCATCGAAACAGGAACAGTAATCGGCCCCTTGCCCTGCGGAAACACCCAAGAGCCATACCGCTCCTGCGGCCGACTACCCGTGTAGTTCGGATCATGCTCAAGCGCAATCCACTCCCCCGAGCCACCAGCCTGCACCTCGATACTAATAACAGAGCCAGGGCCGTCGGTATTGACCGCGCTCAGCGCAAAATAGTACGGTCCGGCGCCGTCATCAGCCAGATGTAGATATTCCCGGGTTTAGGACAGGGCGCGCGCCGGTAGCGGATGGGAATCACGCCTTCGGCGAGACTGCCGTTTCCGTTTCCTGGGAGTCGGCCGATGGCGATGTCGGAGGGTCCATGTGGTGGGATCCTTCTGGGAGCGGACAGCCGTATTTGAAGTCGATTTCGCCGCAGTGGTCTGCGCCGCTTCCGCCTGGTTTCGTGAGATTGGAACTAGAGTTAGGGAGGGGGCTACTTACAGCACCATTTTGAGTTCGCGTCGCAGGGACAGCTGTCTACTACCTCGAGGACGATGGGATTGGTATATCCGGCCTCCCCGACGGCGTAGTCCGTCCCGTCGGGTTTGGTGCGGATGAGCTCGAAACACTCGCCGCAGGAGAGGTAGTTGTCGGGATTGCCGGATGAGGCCAGGGATGGCCAGAACTATTGTCTTCTCTCAGCGAATTCGTGGTTTTGTTGTGGATACTCACCTGCGTGTACTAGTCTCCATTCGGGGCGGCAAAGTTCCCGCGGAGGGTTATGTTGGCGGGATCCTTGCAGGGAAGCGGATACGCGGTGCAGAATGCGTCGCAGGTAGAGCCCAGCATGGGGTCGGTCCAGCTGATTGCGACGCTGCCCTTGGTGCAGAGGCCCGTACAGGCCGAACCCGCAGGCGCCGCCGCTGGTCAGGCCAAAGTGCGTTGAGCGCTGGAGTTGTCAGTATCAATTCGAGGGATGATGTGGGATGCTCACGCTGTAATGCCAGTCCTCGTTGGTTACAGTAAGTTGCTTTCCCCCTGTGGAGTATCAGTCATGTTCACAGTTCAAGTTCGAAGAGGAACGTACACATAGTCCCGACTTGCACATGGAGGAAGGAGGGCTGCCGCAGCCGCCGGTACAGCTGCTCGTGCAGGACTCGGATTCATTATTCGACAGACAGTAGTATGGGCAACAAACATTGTCAACAAGAGCCCATGATCCGCATGAGCTGGCATTGGCTGGTGGATAAGGTTTTTGTGTAGCCGTAGGACTCGGAAGGACGGTCGTCGTTGTATAGCCTGAGGTGTTGATAGAAGACGAACCAGGGCTAGACGGAGACGTCCCACTGCCAGTTGAAGTCTACTGCTGTTATGGCTAGTACGAGAGCTCAATGGTGATAGCACTCACGGATGTTGCTGGCGTGCACTGGTAGTAGTACGAATTGATCTCGACGCAGGCATTCCCACCTCAGCAGCAGGTAGACCCGGTGTAAGAAATACCAGGACATTGACCCCTGACACTTAGTCAAATGCAAACACTTGCCAGAGGAAGACTCACCAAGCTGTGACGCAGCTGCTCTGCGCGGCAGCCACCACAAGCCGGGCAAGGAATATACCAAGGAGAAGCATCATGCAATCAAAGCTTGATCTACCAGGTGGACGCCTTGTACTCCAGAGATTTCGTCTAATATTTATATCATATTTGACTATCCCGATTAAGCACGGAGAGGCATGTCTACCCCCCAACTCCGTCCCTGCGGGATTCAGCCAAGTAAGACAAGCATGAGCCGAGACGGCAAAACTGAAGATAGTCTAATCTATTTAAAGCTTGCATAGGGTTTCAGGATCAGGCAGTCTTTCGAGATTGGATACAACCAGACTACCTTATTTAACCGGATTGAGGCCCTGGAGAAACCGCGTCAATCACGCTCAACGGATTAATGGATCGGACCGTGATTTCCGTGTCAGGCTGACACATGATAGATTGGGAAAAGAGGGACCTGTTGACGATCTTAGTAACTGTCACGCATCATATGTCGCCAGATGAGCTTACCTACGTCCGGATCAACGGAAGTACCTCTGTTACGTCTTACGACTGTAGTCTCAACTGTCGAGGGCTGGAGGGTACGGGAGCAGAAAGGATCCGTGAAGAGTCTACGGCCGATCACCTTGTCCTTCTGCGATCTTTCTACGAAAATACAAGGAGTATCATTCCCTGGCATCGCACAGTCCGTCTTGGATCGGCCGCGGACTAAGTTTATGTCAAGCCTGTGCAATGTAGCACCAATTACGTCGATCGGGCAATACTATATCTACGGAGTAGAGCGCAAAAAATAAAGCCGGAGTTGATGATTGATTGAACGATTGCAGATTGTATACCCTTCCAGCCAGATGTATCGATCACTCAAGTCGGATAACCGAGACAAATACCAAAACAAAACAGGACCAGTTGGATACTCACCCATACCAGAGTCAACAAGCAAGCAAATAGATAATTGATCAAATGACAAATCACAAGATACCAACAGAAGAACGAATTCGAAGCCACTGAAGCAGGCTCATCGCCAAGTAGATCAGACCAAGGCATGCCAGTCTCAATCGCGCATCCTCACCTCATAGTTGATCTGCATGAGGTGAGTGGTAATAGTCC
Organism: Scortechinia acanthostroma; assembly: GCA_011319215.2. Taxonomy (NCBI): domain Eukaryota; kingdom Fungi; phylum Ascomycota; class Sordariomycetes; order Coronophorales; family Scortechiniaceae; genus Scortechinia; species Scortechinia acanthostroma. The sequence goes on from JAABUG020109533.1 coordinate 26,713, forward strand.
GCATATCGTGGATGATATGCAGACTCTTCTTTTCCTGGACCAACCACGTCATGCATTCGAACGCCCCGTCGCGCTTCAACTTGTAGAAGCTGACCCCACGACCGATGACGATCGCCCCGTGGATCGTCATTCCACGCCCCCGCGCAATCAGACTGTGAAAGTCTGTCGTCATCTCCTCCTTCAACTTCTCCTCCATCTCGGCCAGGTGCGATGCTCCGTCCTTGGACTCAGGCTGGCGGAACACATGAAGCATCTCGGCGAGGCGCAGTCCTCCTTCCACGGGCTTCGGCTCAGGCTCAGCCTGGCAGAAGACGTGGAGGAAGTTCAGTCGGTCAAACGGGCCATATTCGCGGCCGACGGCGAGCGCGATATGGGAGGTTTCTGACTCCTGATGGAGGCCTAGGGTGTACTTTACCTGGGTCTCGTCAGGCAGATCGGACAGGTTGGGGAGAAAGCCACACAGACGGAAGGGGAAATACCTCTGAAGGAGGTGGGTCCAGAGCACATACAGCTCTTCGCGGCTCGGACTTTCGGGCAGGAGTGCCAGCTCCTGGCGCACTTCACGCGGGAGATGCTGGATTTGAGTTGGCATGTTTCCTTCTAAAGGGGTGGGAATTTGACTAACCATTGTATATGTTGAAGTCTGCGTGTAGTGCGTTTCCTGGTCGAAGTTTGTGGATGGTGATGAGGGTGTAAACTGGTTGGAGGAGAAGTAGGGGTTTGATGATGAGAAGATGAAACCCATGCCTTGACTGAGATATTTATATTCGAGTTTGTAAGATTGTCTCGGTATGGATACAGAATGTCTCAAACATTACAGAGGGTAGATGATGGTGTCTTAAATAGATATGTCTCGATTGCTAACAAAGGACAGAGGGACGGACTGATACTCTGCTGTGTGGTCAAAGATATCGTGTACAAAATGGATAAGACGACAAACAATGGTATTGTTCTCCTCATTGAACGACAATGCCATTAATTCTGCCATGTCTCAAATGAGAGACAACAAGTTACTGAGGGACCGACAGATTCTGATGCAACTCCTTCCGCTGGACAGCTCCGAAACGCATATTGCCGACGTCGAATATCTACCACCATTAGCAGATGTCTTCAACACAAGACACAGACAAGGAACTTACTGCGTAAATTCCCTTGAGGAATGTGTCACCAAGGATATCCATTGTCATACTGCCTCTGCTCTGGATACCTCCGTAGACATATCCCGACTTGGCCTCAGCGAAGCCCAGATCCTCCTTTTGCACGACAAACTGCTTGTCTCCCACGGCAAACGAGACGACAGGGAGTTTGTCCTCTGTCGTGTTGGATGGGAAAATATATCCCTGGCTCTCCTCATCGTACTGCGCACCAGGGATGGCGTCATAAATTGCCTGACACGTCTCATCGTCGACCAGGGCCAACGTCGTGCCCGTATCAGCAATGGCCTTGTTTCCCGACCGCGCAATCGTCTTTCCGTTCACCGTCGCCGAGGCAGAGTCAAAGAGCCAGAATCCCTGACTGTTGTCGATCGGAGTGTAGTATATCTCCTCGCCCGACGCCGTCACGGTGTCCTGATCAATGAACCCGAAAGTGTAGAATGACTCCCCCTTATCCGGCTCGTCCGCGTCTTTCCAGGAACCCAACTTGGCAGTGAACAGTTCGGCCGATTTCGGAATGTCCTCTTGAGCGATCATGTTCTCGACAGGAGTTTTGACAGCCTGCGGCTTGACCGTGTTGATATTGCTGAATGCCAGTCCGAGCAGACCGTCGCCAGTTCCCTGCTGGAACTGTGCGGACATGGTGTCGGCCAGTTCGATCGCCTGGTTCTCGACCTTCAAGCCGCCGAGTGAGATTGTATCGGTGCCTACCGTACCGGAGGCGGAGGAGCCATCACCGTAGGAGATTTTCCACGTGGAGCCGGACTGTTCTTTGAACGTGCTGGATTTGCTTGGGTCGAAAATGGTGCCGTTCTTGTGCTGGGAGATGGTCGCGGAGTCGAGATTCGTTGACCAGACCTATTCCTTAGTATTTTGCTAGCACTGACGAGATATGTGACTTACCCATAAGTCCGCGGATCCTGTGTCAAAATCCAAGCTGACTGTCTGCGCTGGGGTGCCGATACTCACTGGCGCCAGATACATAGCGTCATTCTGGACGTCGTCGGCACCGACTTCGCCTGTCTGGTCGGTACCCGTCTTCTTGCGCAGGACGTGCTGGATGTGAGCTTTGCCACCAACAGGCACGTTTGTGTACTGCCGGCCTGTCTGGTGGATAGAGCTGCTGAGAAAGTATCGCCCACCCTTTGTAGGGGTGAAGCGGTATTTGCGCATGAGGTGGACATAGGACTTGGTCCCCGACTTGCGGTAGTGGGGGTTAGCGACGAGCTTGATCTTAGTAGCCATGGTGAATGTTTTGTGTGGATAAATTGCGAATTGACAATCGAGATGCAACATGCACCACTTTAATATGTCTTATCTACCCCTCATAACCGGGAAGTGATGCAATGGCGGATTTAGCGTGTCGGAGAATCTGCACAATGACATGTTAGTGCACTATTGATCCATACGGAAGGTGTTATCGAGTGATCTACATACACTAGCTACGATGCATTGGCCAAGAAGTTAAGAATAGCCAAGCCAAGTCTTATCTTTGCTTGTTATGAGTGACGCATTGACATTGATGCTGTCATATTGTCATATTGATAACATCCCCTCTTGATCTGTATACTCACAATCAGCCCCCCCTCCATCTCGACCAGCCATTGCTTCTTCTGGCTATCTACAGCCTTCAAAAAGTGACGCTTCCCTCTCCTGCCAGACAACGTGCTAGCTCCCTTACAAATGATTGATCCTCCTCCTCCAGCATTTTCACATCCGGCCTCCACCTTCCCTCCTCGTACTCCTCCTTCCAAGCAATCATCCGACTCTTTTGCCACCCCTCAGAATATCTCGCCATCTCATACAACCCATCCCACTGTTCCAAATTCGGCTGCGTCCTCGGCGTAAATCCATACCGGTATATTTCTGTAAAATCCCACTCCCAAGGTTGCTCAATATACTCCCCAGTGCCACTTCCACTCCCATCCAACTCGCACGCTCGCTTCCCCCCCGCATCTCTCAGAATCTGTATCACTGAAGGAAAACCCCGGTAGGCCTCCGCAGCTCGAGCAGACGGACCCTGCGCTTCATCGTACACGATGTTCTGCTCGAGAGCTTGGTTCCGACCAGCGCCGGGCTTATGGTCCGCCAGTCGTCGTATGTGTGCGCGGCGACTGATTTCGGCCCAGTGGAGGGCTTGATCTAGGACTGTCCATGGTGGGGATTTACTTAGGTCGGGTTCGTTGATGCGAGTGGCTAGGCCCAGGGAGAGGAGAAGGGTTACTGTCAGCGGCTTTCCGCGTTCTGCTGCCGCGAAAAGGGTATGGTTACTGTTGGCATTAGGGAGATAATGTTTCCTATAAGCCTCCTGGATATCAGGGTCCAAGTGCTGAAGGAATGCTCGGATCAGATCGTGCGAGGCCTGATCAGTAATCGCGGTGTTGTTGACGATCGAGAAGAAGATGTCTCTTCCACGGTTGTTGAGGACGAGCGGGTCAGCTCCCTTCCTCAGTAGAAAGAGGCCTCGTCGTGCCGGGTCGAGATCCGTCTCGAGGGCGATGGTCAAGGGTGTCGCGCCGCGGCGGGTCTTTGCGTTGATATCTCCTGGAGGGGAGTGGGCGAGAAAAATCTCACACGCTGCTTCGAATTCATCTTCAGGGTGGCAGATGGTGGCTAACAAATGCAGTGGAGTATCCTTTTCGAACATGTTTGGAATGTCAATGTCCGGCATGGCGTTGACGATTTTCTTCATCGTTGGTAGGTAGGAATCGGGATAAGCGAGACGTGGTCCAACTATGGATGTCCATGAATGTAGAACTGTATCTCCGGCCGACAGGACAGATTCACTCAAGTCCGCCCCTGCGTCTAGCAGCGCACTGATTACCCCTGCGTCCCACACTCCTAGATCGGCAGCCGCCGCGAGGGGAGTCAGTGGTGGATATGCCTTGTCTTTAGCATTGATACCTGCTCCTGCATCGACAAGTACCTTGACCAACTCCGTCATTCTGGTCAGATGTTGCTCCCAGCTGCCGTGACGGATCCAGTAATGCCAGTGGTGAGGAAGATAGCCATGTCGCTCGGGGAAGTACTTGGTGATTCCGTGCAGCGTGTTGCGCCCCATGGAGTCGACCAGACTTCCATCGGCACCGTGAGATATCAGGTACCTGGCTAGAGAGGGTTCACCAAAGTAGGCGGTCAAGCATAGGGGAGTAGTGGATGCATCCGATGCCTGATAGCTTGCGTTGACATTGGCACCCAGAGAAAGCAGGGTTTCGATTGCTACCATGTTGCGGAAGAAGCAGGCCCAGTGCAGAGGTGTGCCATGCGGAAGCTCAAATGGACTGTCGCTGTTAGAGCACTCTGCAGAAAGAAGATGGAGTACATACTAGTGAAGAATCTGGATCTTTTCTGGGAATCCACCACTGTTCTCCTTGATAACAGGCTCCATGGTCGCGTTGATATTTGCGCCTCCCTCGATTATTCTTTTTGCGATTCCAGCGACAGAAGTGTCGGAAATCATAAACAGCCAGTGCAATGGACTCGCCTTCTCCTGCCGAGTCACAGTCGAAGCGTCGGCGCCCCTGTCAAGCAGTAGTTCAATCATCTTCGCATGACCAGCTTGGAAAGCCTTGTAGAGCGGCGTCTCTCCCTTTTCATTCTCCACATTGACCGAAAGGTGTCCTTCGTCTAGTAATCCCTGAACGACATCAACAGCCCCCAATGCAGCCGCAGCGTGTAGGATCGTGTTCCCTTTCCGATCAACAATACTTCCATTCGTCCTCTGCCACTTCAGCGCTTTGTCCCTGTCCCTCGCAGCCTCGACAACGTCCTTCTTCCCCAGAAACGGATCCGCGCAGAACCCTCCATTGGCCCTGAACCGTTCCTTTGCTTCTTCAATCCTCTCCTTTGAATAACCTGGACTGGCGAAAAAATATCCCTCAGAAACAGCCTGCAGCATCCACTCCTCCAACACATCCTCCTCAAACTCCGGTTGGCGAACATGCGCCTCCATAATCTGCGCATATACCGCCCTTGCAGGTGAGTATCCCGACCTCGCTGCCTCGGTCAGATACGTCAACAACCGATCGAGATACGAGGGCTTCGCGCCGGTGACCGTCTGCGCCAGGCCTAACAACACATCGCCGGGGAACGGCGGTGCATTTCCCTCTTTCATCAGGGCATATTGCTCTTCCAGCTCTGTACGAACGGTGTCATCGAGCCGGTACCAGAACAAAGGACCTTTGTTGTAGATCGGGTCGATGATGCCGACGTGCGTATTTGTAGGTGTCAGTTGGATGGACGAGAGCCTAATAGTCAGCTATTCTGCAATTCAGCGGGGTAGGCAACATACCAAGCTGCGTATGCCGGGCTGTCGGTTTTGATCAAACTCGGGCTAGGAAGTGGTCGTTTCCGTGGATCTTCAGACAGGAGCTTTACTACAGCTTTGCGAACCTCCATGCGTACGTTCGACGGAATATCCTCCTGGCTATACAGCAATTCAAAAACCCGATCAGGAACATTCTCCGGATCCTCATCCAGAACAGGCGCCTCGTCGTCACTCGTAAAGATAGACAGCAGCACCAATCCAAAGCTATACGCATCAAACCTGAACATCATCTCCGAAGAAAACCCCCCAAACCTTCCCAGATCCCCATCCCTCACCTCCGGCGCCAACCACGCTGGCGTTCCCCGATAATCACTCAAGGTGAACCTCCCTCCTGGATCCTCTAAATCCACACAGACCCCAAAATCACTCAACTTCGCCCGGAAGGGCACACGCTCACTCGGGCCCGCAAACACAAGCACATTATCCGGCTTGACGTCCCCATGCACGATCTTCAGATTATGCAGCGCCTCCAGCCCATTCGCGACATCCAGGGAGAGCTGATACCTGATTTCCACTGGGCGCTTCTCCGCGCGCAGGAAATCAGACAGCGGACTCATCGCGGCCTCCATGAAGAGCACCGGGACGGCCATATCCGCGAAGGGGAAATCGAAACCCCACGCTAGTAGACTGGTGATGTTGGGGTGTGCGCGCAGCACGGGGTTACACAGCGAGAGAACCTCCAGGCCCAGTGTGCGCAGCTGGAGGCGGTAGTCCGTGCTGGCTGCGAAGCGCTGCTCGGGTTTAGTGGACAGCGGAACATTGACGCGCTTGATGACCTGGCCTTCGTAGATGGGGTCGGTGAAGACGGTGAACTGGGCGCCGGAGCCGATTTTCGTCCCTCTTGTGGAGAGATTGAGGGCCTTTAGGATGCGGGGGCCGTGGATTCCTGTTTGGGAGAGGAGGGCGGTGAATTGGGAGAGGGTGCTCAGGACAGGGGAGGAGCCATTCCGGGTGGCTGTTATGGCGGATTCTAAGGGGTCGATCCATGAGTCTGAGTCTGAATGAGAGGAAAGATTGAGGCTGTTGAGGTCGAGCGAGTCGATGTCGGTTGGGCTGGACCAGGCTTGGAGTGAAGGTGAGAGATCGCTGCTTCTGATGGTGTAGTAGTTGTCTTCTTCAAGGGAATTGAGGATTTCGTTGTAGGAAGAGAGGTCGGCCATTTTATTCATACTATAGTCAGAAAGATGGATGTTATCACTCTCCGCGGGGTCTTTTTATAAATATGAGGGGAATCCTATCAGCATCCCACTTGGCGCGTTAGTGCTGACTATTAGCCTACAGCCCAACCCCTCACAACTCCATCTTACATTTCTCCTCTTTGAAAGCTCGGTCAAAGAACAAGGAAAATGGACGTCTACGGTACCGCCGTGACGGCCATCACCCAAGTCTACCAAGTAACCATCTTCATCAAAGGCGTCATCTCCGACATCAAAGCCTTCGACGACGACCGGGCCGAGATCCAGCTGAAACTCAACGTCCAACTCTCCACCCTGCTCTTCTTCAAACGAACCTTCTTCCACCCCGAGCATGGCCTCCTGCTTCCAGGAAAGGTAGACCCTTTCATCGCCGACACCGTCGAAGGTCTCCTGGTGCAGATGCGAAAAACCCTCGCCGAGTACGAGCTCGTAGCGGCAAAGTACGGTCTTGTAGACGAGGAGCTGGCCATCGAGCCTGAAAAGCCCGCCAAGACGCAGGAGTCGCTGTTGGAGCGGGCGAGGAGCAAGGCCCGTTCCCTCAAACTCAAGGGGTACGATTGGTCGCTCTTCGACAAGAAGAAGCTGAACCGCATCCTGGAGGCGTATACGAAGTGGTCCGAGGACCTTCGCAATCTCATGCAGCATATGTCGCAGGATACGCTGGCCAGGATGGCGGAGAGCGATCACCAGGGGTTGAGGAGTAGTGGTCTGGAGCCGGTGATGAAGCGGCGGACGCTGGCTGCGGCGAAGGCGCCGGCCGACTATCGGAGTCTATCTGGCACGATTGCAGAAGAAGGCAAGACGACCGGAGGCTTCCGACTGGGGAAGTGGTCGGCTTCGGAATCTGGGTCCGGGGCAATGACGGTGATTGTCGAGTATCACGAGTATGAGAGCATGCTCAAACGCGACGACCTCGAGCCGGACGAAATTGAAGAACTCAAAGAACCGATCCGCAATCTCGCCTGGCTCCTGCAAAACACAACCTTCACCGGCACATCCACATCCGCGGACTCGCTCGACCAGCCAAAAATCTACGCCCTCGAATGCCTCGGCTTCATTGACCAACCCACCGAAGAGCGCAGCGTCTTCCTCTACAAACTCCCCCCCTCCGAACCCACCGCAGACGCAACCCTCACAAGCCTCCACGCCTTCATCAACGCCATCGACAGCCAAACCAAACGCCCACTCAAGAAACCCTCTCTCAACGACCGCTTCAGCATGGCGCACAGCCTCGCCCTGACCGTCTCCAACTTGCACGCCTCAGCCTGGCTCCACAAGAACATCTGGAGCAGAGGCATCCTCCTCTTCCTCGAGACACCAACCGGAACCAGCGCCTCAGGCCTTTACTCGCACCGCCTTAGTCCTTCTCCAGACGAAAAGACTAAAATCGTCTCCTACCTAAGTGACTGGGGCTACGCGCGCTCCATCCAACAAGGGACAGACATGCGCTCGGACTTCGAAATCGAGCCCAACCTCTACCGCCACCCAAGCCGGCAAGGCCGACCAACACAGCAGTTCAGCGCCGAGCACGATATCTACGCTCTGGGAGTCGTGCTACTCGAGATCGGGCTGTGGGTGACGCTGTCGCGGCTGATGGAGGCGAAGATCCGGGACGCGGAGAACAGCGGGCGGCTGCCGAAGCCGAAGAAGGTGGCTGAGGATTTGGTTGCGCTGGCGCAGACGGGACTGCCGAAGGAGATGGGGACGGGGTATACGAGGGCGGTGCTGGCCTGTCTAAGGGGGGAGTTTAGGGGGAGGGAGGGACCGGCGTTGGCTGTGGATTTTTGGGAGAAGATTGTGGATGTTCTTGCTAGGGGGATGGGTGTATAGATACTGA
>JAABUG020109644.1:0-34939 GCA_011319215.2 Scortechinia acanthostroma
CATATAGGGCGTACCAACGGTACCATTGCCTGGAAACAAAGTTACAGAAGCATTCACGCCTCAGAGTCTACACTACGCTCAGGAACAGCCGAGCTCAGGTTCAAAGAAGGGGGGCTTTAGACTTACATACCATACTCCTAAACACTAAGTTGTGCTTAGTTCATACATGGGAATTTTGATTAAGTAAATCTATATTGTGGATGTATGGCATTGCTAGTAGCAACCGTCTGTTTTTCTGTCTAAATAAGGAGAAGCAGTCCATTGATTTCTTAATCAATGTGGATTTTCTGGCTTCTGTTATGTGGACTCTCTAAATTTGACTCAATATAAGCTATAGAGTTGGTCAAGATCAACACATTTCTAAGCATTCATACAACAAAGTATTGGTAACAACCCTAGAAGCAGTCGACTTTGGCATCAAACTTAAAAAGATCTTGTTGAATGCACGACCTTGCATCAATCAAATCAAATATTATATGTAAGATATTACTCTCATAATAATTGATTTAGTGTGTTTGAAAACAATATATAAAGTATGAAATCCCACAGCTTGTCTCTAACTCAACAGCTCAAACAACTCTCAACCCAAATATTAATTGCCCCTCAATCATATAATCTTATTACCTTTCAAGATGAAGTATTTGATCCCAATTACTTCACTGTGAGCCTTGCCGCGGCAACAATGGAGATGGAGGCAGCAACTATAAAAACAGAGCAGGATGGCCAGAGAATCACTATCGGCGTGGTGGAAGCCCTCCGCATCCTTGTATGATCTGCCGATGGGCAACTCTCCCTAAATTAAGCAAGCTGGTCATGATATTAACGCAAACATTGCAAATTACAGAGAAATACTACTCAGTTTTGCTCAGCAACCAGAGTCTTTCCTGAGCCACATTCTCCCACTCCTGACGGCAATTGCTGTACAAATGCCCACTATTGCAATGACGGCATTTTCAGTGTAAGTACTTCGTTCATACCTGGCAACTGTTTGTGATTGGTGTTAATAGATAGCTAACGTTGATGGCACTAGTCAAAAAAGTGTGCTATCTGCTTTTTCCTTTGCTAGGACGAGCTTTCCTCCATATTCACATGATTTCCTATAAATCAATGGCACTTCGACTCTGAGGGATTTCAAAGTAAAGCATGTCTGATCTTGGCAATTGAGATATCGAATCACTCTGGTTGTAGTTTTTGTCCTTAACCGGTTTTCCCACACACTTTGTGCGAATGCGGGAGTGGATTGGTTTCTCTTAGTATTTGTTCACTGTTTTTGGTCTGCCTTAGCTACATCGCCTTATATTATTTCTTTTCCTGATATATATACTTTGTGGGCCGGAGCATGGGTCACCCTACCTATGAAGAGTGACAGTGGACTTGGATGCCTGGTGTGCCTGGGCCGCTCCAATGTTCACTCCCGGGTAAAAATGTAAGTTACGCATAAGCTCGCAAAGATAGCTTGTATGGCATTTTGAAACACTCTGCCTCGCCAAAACGTTCCCCAAAGGACCCAGATGCGACTGCCCTGGGTGTTGCATGACCTTCCTGTGACCTTGACGAGAAGCAACCTGGATAGCTGCCCTCCGCGTTGGCATTAGAGCCATTCTCTGCTCTTGATCCAGAATTTGCGCTGGTTATTACTGCAGCAGTCAATATTCAGTCGATATCCAGCCCAAATGTCAGTATAGTATAGAGGATGCTCCGCTCGAGGACTGGTACTGGGCAAGAAAACACTGGCGATCAGGCTATCCAGCATCATTTCCTCCGTATCTCTATTGCAGCAAGCATCAATGGGAGTTGTGACGGCTATAGTGGTCAACAATCGCCACAAATGGTATGGAAACTCCAGCGTGACAATGTAGGCCTCTCTTATCATACGCTCGAGCTGCCAGATGGGGCGAGACGGAATTACCCAAGGATTGCTCGTTCAGACAAGAACCATGATCTTGATTCTTCAATCGCAGATATAGGCGGTGTTGTAAGACAAACACGCCACTCGAGGCCAACCCTTGATTATTTGATACCCAATCAGGGTCTTATAGAAACAGCACAGCGCAGAGGGCTCCCCAGACCCCTTGTATCGGCAATCGGCCACTTCATCCACCAGCATTTTCATCCATAGCTCTAGCACAACCAGGCAATCTAAACTATATATTAAAGACACTGACTGTACTGGAGGATCCCAACGGGGAATTGCGACAATTCGACGAGATTTTTGAAGGACCTAGAGGGTCATGTTTAGCCTCTAGGACTGCCGGTTGACCTGCTCGTATCCAACGGCATTCACGCTGCAAGCCACGGCGTTCGCCTAGAACGCACGGATCTGATCCACGGGAGCTGCGTCGCGGCAGTTGATCGGGATGGCTGCAATGGACTCGGCAAGCCGCAGTCGCTCTGGGACATGATTCATACGCTAGACGCTTGATGCACCTCGCAGTATCGCCGAGTATGCGGCCAACAGGCCAACAGGCCCTTGCCCATGAACCGATACCGTGTCTGTGGCAAGCCGGCAAAGTGAAGAGCTGCCCAGCCAGCGCTGAAGAGGTCGGACAGCATCACATAGTTGTTGAGGAGCGAAACTGACTCCTTGGTGGTCGGATCGGTGTACAGGTGGGTGAGCACAAGAATCAGGCCATTATCTGTGAACGGGACAGGCAAATCTTCAGTTGCAGGGTTTCAGTGAGTACATAGTGTCCAGATTTCAGCTGGGGCAATGGCTTACCCTGTGTGCCGCCCAGGTCGCCACGAGGCAGCTCATTCATCACCAGACAGAGAACACGGAGTGATGGTCAATCAAGAAGAGAACTATCTGGCGTATGTGACTTATCAAGGCTCCCTGCAGTGCACTTTGACTGTTGTCAGAAGTATTGTATTATAAAATACTAGATTGCACAGCCGTCACAATGTACTAATCCAGATAACACTAAGCACTTATTATAATCCCAATGTTCGACCGATCTTTTATCGCAGTTACATAGGTACGTACGTTCCCTGGCTGTAGGTAATAGTAGACAAGCTTCGAAAGCTGTATACGGAACACTCATACTACTTCCTCATGGGCAGGAAGGTTATTTATTCCATGGCTAAGCCTATTGTCATGTCTAAACTGTGGGTGGGTTCCCTGTGGTCTGAAGTCTTAATAGCTGGCAATTGACTTTACAGCCTTCAAGCCTTGATGTATGTATGCTATTTAACGCAGACGATATCCCAACACAACGACCTCCCGCTGGTAGCAAGAGGCAGAGCTGCATGATGAAAGAGTCCTGAAGTTATTCAGCCCTTCGGGGATTTAGTGCCAAGAGTCCAACATTTCAGCGTAGTTAATAACGCCATTGATATGCAATGGGTTCCGTTCAAATGTTTCAAGAAAAAGTATGCATCTCCCTTGCAAGTAAAACAACTACCCAATATTGACAGGCCAATAGACGCTGGACAATGGAGAGCCTATCCAGTTCTGGGCTCCCTGTTGTGTAGAGAGTTGCATGTTCTGTTGTGTGTGCTGCATCTGAAGCAGTGACATGGCAGCTATGTTCGATCGATGGGAGGTCTCCAGCGCTGAAGTCAAATAACTTGTGGGAAGGCTTTGTTGTAGGTAAAGTCCGTGTCCGTAATTCAGAGCAGGCAGCTGGCCTAAACCCAGGGGTGCTTGTAGGAACTCGTTTGGGGCATTAGGCAATTGTGCGGGCATCATGAATGGTGGTGGTAGCGGACAGAAATCCAGGCGTCCAGGCATGGCGTTGACTTCCGGTAGAGGCACATGGTGGTGTAGTTGGTGACTGACCAGCGACGTTTTCCGGGAGAAACTGCATAGAAAGAAGAACATTGTTAGTTCTGAGCAGACTTAAAGAATATCTGTTCTTCTTACCTTCTATTGCATGATTGCGCCAGGCATTTGTAGGGTTTTATTCCTGCGTGGCTTCGGCGGTGGCGAGCCAAACTTGAAGTCTGCAGAATGAGTTATAGATAGCTGTAGATGCAATTTCAAATCAGCACTCGAGTCTTTCCGTACTCACATCGGAAAAAGCCTTGCTGCAGGCACCAAAATCGCATGTGTAAGGACGTTCTCCAGTATGTGTTCGGAAATGTACTTTTAGAGCACAGCGTTGGATGAAGGTCTTATTGCAACCATCGCTTGGGCAGTGGTAAGGCCTCTCATTGGTATGGATTCGACGATGCCTACGGAGGTCTGAGTTCCTCCTGAAAGACTTTAAATGAGGGTCGTTAGCCAGGCCGAATCCTATTTCGAGGTACTCTAAGTCCACTGACCTTGCCGCAGTGTATCCAGGCACATTTGAACTGTCTAACACTGGTTTGAGACATCACTGCAGAAAGCCTGCCTGAAGTTAATGGCAATGGTCAATGTAGGAATGAACTGCACCTTGAACAGAGGGGAGGGAACATTACCTTATATACTGGCATGAGGCACTAAGAGCGTGCGACCCATAACCTTAATTTGTGACTGGAATATCTTTAAAAGAGTAAGAACATGTACCTTCTTCCAGGGACTGTTTTATTATACAGAATCAAAGTCAACTATAATATATGCTCTAGGCCCATGCACCATGAATGCTTTGGTACTTTATGAGTCCTTTGGACTTTGCAGTTGGGAGGATTAACTAGGACCTTAGGTTACCTTTGCCACCCAGCTGCAAAATGCAGGACCCATTAGGAAGTATGTGCTTTCCTATCTATCATGCCAGATTGCCAGCCGCAGGGAGCTATGATCCTTAGACCATTGATCTAACATTGTTTTAGACAGACTAAGTTAAGCTGAACCTGGGAAGATCCTTCACCCTGTACCTCTATAGAACTAGAACTAATCGTAGTATGTTGAGGATCACTGCTAGAGATAAGTAAGGAAGATGTCAATATTACCCTAGTTAAGCATAGCATCATCATACTCATGCGAAAGGAAAACTATAGCAACACTACAAGAGCATTTTCTAATACAACAATGAGATACCTTCTTATCTTAGCGCAGTAAGGCTCGTCTTTAGCATTGGCTTCTTACCTACGGCCACTCCCTCTTTCCTATTTTGGCTTACCCTGTGATGGGATGATGAGTTCATGCTAGTGACATACATTTGGGTAGAACCAAACTAAAAACGTCCCCTTTTGTCCTACTGCATAAGCCCTTGACACATGTCATTTACCAGAGTCTCCACAATATGGCCGGGGCCTCGACCTCAGGATTGCGCCAAGTAATTCCCGGACGCTTAGGCCATCATACGGTTCATGCCTTAGGACAACTCGCTCGGCGGGGATCGACCGGCATTCATGCCCTTGTACAGAAGTACTTCCCACTACAGCAGTCAGAAGCCTTCATTGGCGGACAGCCAAGGCGAACCTTTCCCATGGATATGCGAACTGTCGGAACTGCTCCAAGCCTTTGACGCCTTTTGATAATTTACTGTGAGCTAGTGAATTAGTGGCAGGTCATAAGATATCTCCTGTGGGAATTCGAGGATTTTCCGATCGAGCACTGATGCCACAGAGAAATGCGAACAAGGAAGGCTAATCTTTCAATCTTGTTCTGAAATGACTTACAATGAAAGTTCTTAGTTTAGGGTCGGTGGATTCTCATGGTAGATCATCACAGTTGACTTTAATTATAATTGGTGGATCCATAGGCAGGTGAAGCCTTAAACTATGCACATTGGACAGTGTTAGAGAAAAGCTATGTCTTTTATCATTAGATCACTTACTCCATAAGTTCAGCTGCGAATCTATGCTAGTAAAGCCTTGCTTATAGTCCTCCATTATTTGTCTTCTTCAAGCACTTCGCCTACCATGAGATGTCACTCATCTGTCATTCCACTGTTTCAGAACAGTAGGGAAATGGATAAAATCTTGCATTGCTAACGGCCTCTAACCATTTTCTGTTTGCATCTACCTATTGACGGGCAAATAAATCAGGTTCCTGACTTCAGGACGCGTAAGAAGAGCGCCAATTCTAAGCAGACATTAATAAAGCTGGCTAGTCTGCGTCAGGTGCAAATACCCCCAGCACAAGTCGGATGTATTGCTGGGCACTGTGTAAATGATAGATCAGTCGCCTGCTACAGTAGGAAAAGAAGGGCATCTTAACATACCACGATACCGCATACCCCACAGTTATTGGGACTCGTTTGGGTGGAAACACAAACTCCAGCACAGCACGCAAGAGTATCCTGCTGACACTGATGTGAAGCCTTATATTAGCCTAGGATATAACCATAAAGAGCAATAGCTTACACATATCCCATTACAGGGAGGCAGCCCAGTGTTGGTGCAAATGCAACTACCATCATTGCATGTTGAGCAAGAGGGGCACCGTAAGGGAAACTTCGGTCTGCATCTACTTATGATAATAGAAAGCTGAAGCAATCTCACATTTGTATTGCATGTTCCACAGTGATTCATGTCAGCATTTAGGTCAAAACAGGCGTTGTTACAACACCTTTGACCATCCACACATTGCTGAATAGTCAACAGAATCAGCCAGACCGTACTCTAATGGGGGATAGACAGAGTCTGACTTACACATTGCCCATTACATGGAGATTGGTTGTTAGCAATGCAGATACAACCCCTGTCACCGCATATAGAACCAGTTGGGCACTAAAGAACTCCAGTATGAGTTAATCATGCTGATGAGCAATATATGGAGTGTGATAGGAAATCACCAGGCTGACTTACACACTGCCCGTTACAGGGAAGCTCTTCATTATCTGCGCAGAGACATGCGCCATTACTGCAGGTAGTCCCAGCTGGACACTATAAAAATAATCAAGTCATGCAGATGCTGCAGCTGCGATACCAGCTTAATTATCAGGTTGGGTTGAACTTATAATATTGCCGCGTGTTCCGCAGTTATTATTGTCTTGCCCGCTGTTGTTGCATATACAAGAACCAGAGCTGCATGTTGCGCAGTCAGGCACTATAAGATGGTAGCCAGTTAGCCATCGTACTTAAATCAAGTGTGCTCCAATACATCGAACTTACAATATTGCCACAGCGGGCTCCTTGGTCGATATGGATCTCTCTCTGCGCAGCAGGTGGCAGGCAAAACCTGCAAGTCCTCAGCGCATCCGCTGTACTGTGTATAAGGCTCAGTGTTGGATATCCGTCCTACAGTCTCCAATCCTGCTGTCAGGACAACTTCAACAACAGTCATAGCAATCAAACTTTTCTGTGGCTCAGAACTAAACTGAATTTATCACTATCTAGTCTCGACGATCTCACAGTAGAAAGCACTGTTCCATGTTATGCTTCATTATAGCCACAGCAGTGAGTGTATGCCAAGCTACGGGATTATGCACATAATGTGCTACTGTAGAAAGGGACTGAAGCAAATGCATGGCCACGTGACAGTTGACTGACGGACTTCTCGGCATGTAGAAGAACGGCAGGGGGTGCTCCGCCGGGCGGAGCCGCCGAAAGGCAGTGGAGCGGGAACTCCATGTGGGCGGATGGGGGCCGAGTGGTAGTGTCAAGGCCGAGGCCAACAAAGGAAAGAGAGGCCACATATACATATGTATGTCGCGGGTATATATATATACACGTCAGTGGAGACCAGCGGATGGATCACCGGGTGCGGATTTGGAGTAGAACTTCGCGGTCCGGAGGAGACCTGCGAACTCCGCAGGCTTGAGGAACTGGATATATTCGATTGCATCCTGCCTCTCGGAGGGGGAAGGTCCGATCCGCAAACAGAGGCCCTCATCATCTGGACAATCGCATCGGCCTGGTTGATGGTCAGTGGTGGAAGGTTAGTTAGCCCGACGCTGTAGGGGCTTCTTTGGCCGGACTACGGCTCACATGGTTGCGCTCACGGAGGTTGCGATTGATGGCGACATAGTATGAAGCACGATTTCGCGAGACTCATCTGCAAGAAAACAAATCTCCTCAATCCGTAGGAGATGCGTCTTTTATAGCCCTCCAACACCGCTCACTTCCTCCTCTACCTGTATTTCTGCTAGACATCGCCTTGGGCCGCTTCGCCTTGCCGTGATGTTGACATGACAGTGTCAAGTATTTGACTTTGGCATGCGTGCCAATGAAGGTATTCTGATAGGGACTACAGTTTCCCAATGAGAGTTTCCGCCGCGGCCGTGCAGCGCACCTTGACATGGAGTGGTGTTACGGAATCATTGCCCTGGCCGAGGTCCGATAGATTGGGCGGCCTGTGGACGATGGAGAAGACATTCTGGAGTGGGCTTTCTCGTTTTAAACTCGTTCCCTGATTGTCACCCTTGGTCAGTTCAATGTCCATGATGCAGTTAACTTGAATGTCATCGCTGTGAGCATGATAGTGAAGTGGATGAAAGATAGACGATTCATTCTCAATCTTCAACTCACCGGCTCTAGCATTATGAAAGTCCTTGATCCCACCAATTCTGTGACCAACCGCCATCTAAGGAGCGATTCCCCTTCAACCTGGTTAAAGATGTCAGTTCTAGACTCTTTTGTGGAGTGTTATTCTGGCCTAGGAGTACGTCATTTTTCGCACTAATGCAAGATGACGAAAGGCCAGCCAACACTTTCTCTTCCTGCTGCGACGGCGCAAGAAGGCCTTGTTTGGACTGAATCGTGGACTTCCAGCGAGCGATGGAACCGGCGGTATACTTGTTTGTGCTAGCTCGCCGTACTAACAACGTAGTAGGGAGACTGCCAGGGTCATTTATCAATCTAGACCAGGAGCATTCAGTCCGGACTGTCACCAAGCAGGATTGACTACCAGGGGTTCTAAGCTAAGAAGGCGTCACCCGCCCTTTATGTTAATTCCACTGGCCGATCACTGCAGATATGTTAAGGCAAGGCTAGCAGTGCTAGAGCCGCAGAGTCTCGCCAGTGTCTGGCTACAAAGTTTCAACTAGCATCCCAGCTCTAACGCACCCTATTGGGTACCGCGCTGTCTAACATCTTTTCTGTCTCCCAGATGGAGGTCAATGGCTGGATGCCCACGAACTTACCTTACTGCCATGGATTCATTATAAGCTAGTCGCAGTGTATCCAGCTACTGGCATGGAGATTCTGCTACTCGGCCGAAGGGCCGACAGACCCGATAATAAGAATAATGGGTAATAGACTACCAGGAGCAACCCACTCGCCGAGTCAGCAATTGGTGCCATTACCATCCGCTACCAGAAAAACGCAGAGAACGGCCATTTTACCTACTGAGTGGCTCTCACCTTCCTAGATTCCAATGGACAGGAGTCCACAGCCTGTCTTATATAAGAATATGGTAGCATTCGACAAGAATACCATGTCTGGACGGAGGGGAAAGCAAAGAGAGAGGTAGGAAAAGTATCTTAAATAATACGAAGAAACTAAGAGATGGTGCCAAACAACGGCAGTGGTGTCTGATTGAGCGGCAGAAAGCTCCGTGTTCATAGCCATCACAGGATTATAATTAAATTCAGATAGTATACAGCAAATCGGAATTCAGCACCTAACTACTAGTCTGGAACAATCCTAACAATCACTATGAAGATGTAATCTTGACTTTATAGAAACACTGTTTGGCATTGAGTAAGAGGAGTGAGGGGAAAGAACTTAAGAGGAAAGTTGTGCACTTACTAAAGCAGGAGACTCGTCAAAGTAGTCAGCACATCAAAACAGGGTTAAAATGAGATAAAAGTTCCAAAGACAAAAAGAAGGAGGAGGAGCAGGCAACCTAGGGGTGTATCAGATCTACTGCAGGGACATTGCGTACAATGGCCTAAGCATGAATGGACAGGTAATATTATCCATAGACCATACCATCAGATAAGCATGCTTTGACATGACCATAGCGTGCACTATGTAGTGAAATAAATGTTTTGCGCAAGGCATAATGCGTTCAGACTAGCATTATAGGTTTATGAAAATGACCATAGCACAGGCGTTGGGCTCTGTCTAGCCTATTAGGTGGCCGCTATGTCTTTTTTAGTGATATATGTCATTAATGTACCTCTTAAGAGGTATTATTTTAGAAACTATATGTGCATTAGTACTGACAAGTTAATTTCCCCTTAATGACAGAAAAGGCGACATAGATAACCAGAATCCCGCATAAGGTCTAGAATACCATTTGCCTCTTACAGGCAATGAACAATCAGTGGCAGCCTGTATAAAATCCACTTCCTCTTGTGTCCCTCCTCAATCATCAGTCTGTTTTCTGCACATAAGGCCAAGTCTGTTGCTCTTCAAATACCAAATATCCCAAGCATAGATCGCCAGATCGATTGTGAGAATCGCAAGGAGCTCACATGTTCCTATAACATCTGCAAGTCTCGAAGTATGCTGGTCCCCTCTGGTACCTTGGAAGCTAAAGTACAACCCTTCAGAGTGACTGTAAGGGAATTTTGCTCTCAAATATTAGTGTTCATAGAACCTTAGCCTCGCACTGACCTGTCTGCATCTGTGACAGGGAAAGGGGGCTTTGGAACGTTGAGGCCTTCGTAAAGCCGCAGGGTTTTGACAGCTCAGAGGCAAAATACGAGGGGACTATTCTGTCCCCAACTCGATAGTATTGCTATCCGTTCTCGGAAGGACCCTAAATCTGTCGATCTGAACATGACCTTAATTCATCTTCGTACCTTTCTAGTCAACATTATGCATGTCATGGCCAAGGTCCTTCTTTCTCCACCACTAGGACCGTTAGGGCTACAGACAGTCTCAGCGTAACCCTACATGTATCCTCAATAATTGAGATTCCTCTACTCCCTTGGCATGTATATTACCATGTAGATGTTCCCCACAACTGGTGTAGGAGGAACTCAGAGGGTGGGTCCTCTACAAATTGCCGGTAGATCGGCATTAGAACGTGTACTCCTAGCGAGGGTCTTGACTTCGGTCTGCACTGGTTGCAGTGCGTTGCAGCATGACTAGTAGCAATGATAGGTAAGGCAACTGGTGCCACCAGGGTGAGATCCCCATTCCAATTCCTTTCGACTGACTACTGACCCCTTCGTATGGCACATCTTGGTTGCGTTTAATGTCAGTGTATCCCCCTCCAACCCCAAGATTCCATCAATGTGCAGTCTCAAGATCTGTGTGGAGGTAGACCCGGACAGAGTCATCGTATCACATGCTTATGCGAACAATGAGCCCAACTGCAGACCGAGAGTTCGAGTGCACATATTCAGGGTGCGATAAGGTGAGTTTCCAAGCTTAACACACTTGGCTTAGCGTATTAATCATTCTTCTATTCTAGTCATTCAGTCGTCGCGCCGACCTGGCCCGCCACCATTTGATTCATACAAACGAAAAGCCGTTCCAGTGCACAATACCCGGTTGCCAAAGAAGATTCAACCAACGTACAGCACTCACAGTCCACATTCGGACGCATACTGGAGAGAAGCCGTTTCTTTGCGAGACAGAGGGGTGTAACAGAGCTTTTGCAGATGTAAGACGTCCTATGGTGATAAATCGTGTCTCTCCTAGGAATCAACCACATTGGCGTTGTCGTCGAGGATCTAAGAGCCATCTGCACTTTAGAGATCCACCTATGCCCGTCACCAGCGTGTCCATACACGAGAGAAGCCATACCTTTGCTCGATTGGGCAATGTTACAAAAGGTTGTGCTTATAAGCTCTATCCCATCGTGCCTAGGGGACTGCTACTGACCATTGTCTTGCGAACACAGGTTCACTCGCCGGTCTGTTCTGATCAAACACCAGCAGGACTGTCTTCATCGAAGACAGACTTCACCACGACGTAGCCCTCCAGTTTCTGTTCCGACTGATGAGGCCCCAGAGCCCCAAAGTACTCTCAGAAGAAACACCATGATGTCCATCCCTCCGCCATCAGGTAACCCGAACGCGGTGCCAGCTCTCCCAATGGGCTTCCCCTTCGAAACCCTGTACGATAATGCGCCACCAGGTGCTCTTCTCGCGGACTTATCCACCACTGGGAGCACCACTGGAAGCACCGGCCACTGGATTACAGCCAGTCAACCACCGCTTCTGGGTTACGGGCCTTACCCACACCCACAGCCCTGCTTCTCTGACTGGACTTTGCAAAACGTGTCAGCTGCGACGATTCCGCCAGTCGTTCCCAGCCAGAACTTTTTCCCAGAATTGAGACCTGATTTCATGGAAGGTCTCCTACCTTTTGCGGCAGAGACGTACCCCGAACGTCTGGATGAACACTCGAATCATAGATGGGGCCAGGTCCGTCGATCAATACCTTCCCAAGAGGTGCATGCTGAGACCTCGGCTAATTCTCTTGCAGTTATAACCGATCGACAATATATGACGTTCCAGAACACATGATGTTTGAAATCAGTCGGTTACCAAATTCAAGGCATAACCTGTATGAAGTCAAGCTAGATACGGTCCTTTCCGGCGCAACAAACTCTTGAATACATTACAACCTGCCATACCGATGCATGAGCAGCGTCTGGAATAGAATTGCACTATGGGATGCCTTCTAAGAGTGGGCATTTATATGTTGTCGAGATTGAATTCATAGAAATATAATACCATTAGGCCACCGGACAATGTTCTCTCAGTCTATGGTCTCTCATGCATAATCATAGCGTTATTATATATTTCAACAGGCTCTCCGGCGAAAAGGGAGAATAGATAGAGCACTGCAAGTATCTTAGCAGTCAACGACACGCCTTTTTCACTGTAGATTTGAATCTAGACCTGGACACGATAAAAGGAAGCGTAATCGATTGCCGTCTATAGAATTTTCGGTACCTTCACGGCAAAACCATGAGAAGATACCTGCTTAAGCAGAATGATCCACCTTGAGGTCATGCATTACATTAACACGCCCGGCGGGGAATAAGCAGGAAATGGGCCAATCCGATAAAGTCGGTGACATCCCATTATCAGGGAAGTGATGATTTTGTCGAATAGAAAATACACATTGTCTTCACTAACCCTGAACTTCTTTCTCAGAAACAGTCTGTGCACAACAACCCTTATACATCAATCTCAATCATTCTGACACGACGTACTTGAGCCTATTTGGAAGAACTACGCGAGTTCTTGAACGCAAAGGACTTCGGGCCCGAGCCAGGTTTGGACGCACAGATCATCCTGCATTGCATATCTAGAGGCTATCCGGCACTCTAACAAAAGTACCTTACATTAAGTAGTATCCCATTGTATCTCTGGAGGCTCATTGGCCCTTGGCGCGGCAGGTGGCTGTCCAAAGGGCCCTAGCCCCTAAGCCTATTGAAAGAGACTTGTGGAAAAATCGCCCCGAGTATCGCCGACAGCGAAAGTCCGCAGACTACTCATGTCGAATTATTAGTCGCGGCTGTTTTATCCGGTCACATGATTAACAAAAAAGCCCTGAGTGTGCCACCTCTAGAGCAACCTCTCCATGCACCAATCAAGCTCATGACAGATGTGTCCGAGCCTGGGAATGACCTCCACATGCCAAGAAATCATAAACAGAGCTATATGGACGGGTTGTGACTTGTGAGTGGCGCGGGGTCAGAAGACAGACGGCCGTTCGCGCCCAGGCCTTGTCATATTGAGTTTCGGCATTTCTTCCGTAGGGGCCTAGTTCAGTGGCTTGAGTCCCCGTATTTTAGCAAAACGAGGCTTGGATCATGGAAGGGGTGACTGGCTCGTTAGCCTTTCTCTGACACATCAAGGACTTCTGAGATACGAAAGGCTATGGATAAAGTTATAGAAGAGAGACAACCACCTCCGTTTCCTGATTTCCTGATTGTATCGTTATGCAAAACTGCTTCGGTCTAAGATCGTTGGAGAACAACAGAGAACGTCAAATATAGAACATGGTATCTCGAACAGCAGGATGGATGTTAACCTGATCAGGTGTCTCCTTTCCCTGTTTACGAAGGTAACTGAGGTAGCATCGCACCCGGGAACACACCAGATCTGCGTAGACCACAGGAGGGACTACGCTCGGTACTCTGGTGGACCGACCATATCCGTAGCACAGACCGTGTGTTAGTGTTTGTAGATCATCCGCTACAAGAGGCAATGTGTTCTCAGCCTCCTTGGCGCCCCTACCGCGTCGAAAGATCTCATCGTAAATGACCACATAGTGGCCAGGCCGGGCAGTGCCTCGCGGCGCTGTATGTGATTGGAGGTAAAAGTCCCAAAGCCCGTCAAGGACAACTCCACGATCGACAACGGTGCCATTGTGGGGATTTGGTCTCCTGGGGCCTGCTGGATTGGGGTAGAACCTTGTATGATGGCGCTTTGCCACTATCACAATCGATATGCGCGGTCCTCGGTCGGATCTATCACGTTGGGGATACTGGGAATTCGACTCAGGAAAGTAAATTGCGTCGCAGGCCTGACGCATGAGGGTATACTCAATGTCGAGCACGGCTTTGTATTGCGACTTCGACACGCCGTCGCGGTAAATCAGGATGTTCTCTGGCAGGGTGCCATTGTTGTGTTTCTGCCATAGACGTAACCGCGAGCTCAGTAAACGGTCTATACCAGTCACAATCTCTTGTCTTGATTCCTGCATGGCCACAGCTGCCGGCCAGTGGGACAGGGCTCCATCATCGACGGATGCCACCATGGCCGCCACGCTTGGCGCTGAATGTCGACTGGAGCCGATAGACTCTTTTGTCGGGTGTGTCACGTCGACCCCAACCACCATTGTTCTCTCCAGTTTCGTGCCAACGCTCTTTGGCATGTGGTTGCAGCCCCCGAGTTTGAGGTTTACTTTGAGGGCAAGGTTGGCGAGAAACTGATCGTTCGCGCGGACGAGCTTCTCGCCTATAACACAGATATTAGGGAACCCATATTCGACGTCACACAGGTACTTGATCAGATTGTATAGAGTCTCGTCCGGCTCTGGAAGAGTGACTAGCATGAAGAAGGACTGCGGCTCATGTCGTCGAGCTTGCGCCTCCCAAGCCTGCAGGAATCGATGAATTTGCTGCAGCGGGCCCGAACAGCCTGTCTGGTCTACGTCCGAAGGTGACATATGAACCTGAACGCCAGGTTCGTGCGGCGGGCAGCCTTTAATGCCCAGAGCGATTAATTTCTCACGAAAACCTGCGAGTGCGACGTCTAACATCCGCGGAGCGTACGTTTTCGTTGGCTTGCGGCTCACGATTGACATGACAGTCCAGCATCTGAGGCGTGCTGGTGTTAAGAACTGTACCCCTTGCAGATTCCATGTAGCGGCTTCAGTCAGGATCTCTTTTCCTTGACCATATTTTACCATTGGCGCGGAAAGTACGCGAGCAGGTACGGTGATCATTGTTTGATTCACGGAGCCTCCAAAGGAGCGCTGAAAATTGAAGATGCGACTGTCAGCATTACGGCAGCCAGTAACTTACTAGGGATACTTTATCAAGACCTACCAAGCACGCCACACCGTCAGGCGGCCCTAAAAGCCGGTCGATCTTCCTTGTCAGCCCTTCTTGCGAATGGCGACTGTCCCGGCTATTGCTTCCGCTATTACCCTCGATCGTTCGAAATAATTGACGAGTTTGGAATGGAGTGAGTGGATTTTGCGACAACTGGTCGGGCAAGACCCAACACACTTCAGCAGGGAAATATGATGGATTGGCCTGACTCCCAGTGTTGACCACGGGGAGATACGGATCATGCAGGCTAATCCGGTGAGCTATTAACGTCTCATGCGATCAGCTCAGTTCAGCGAGCTTCGGCACACCACAGCTTCCTTACCTTCCCGAAAATAGTCTGACACGGTCGTATAACCCCCTTCCAACTCCGACTGTTTCCTTTTCATTGGCACCGTGGTCCAAGGTTGTGAGGCCGAGCTAGCCTCTCGAAAGAACTGCACATCTCGAGCTCCAGCACCAGGACGGCGCACGATCGGAGGATAGGCCATGTTCCTTCCGTCCCCGGGCATCGCCAGCCCGGCAATCGTTTTGATCCGCGGCAGAGATCTCTCGCCCCTCACGTTCGGCCTCAAGTGAAGAAGATGAATCCGCAGGCCTCGAAGGTACGCTGCTAGCTCACCCATATCACGGCCCCTGTCACGCAGGTATGTTGCTATTAGGCGGTCGAGCGGCTGCGCCTCGTAGCATGCAGCATACTTGGGCTGGATGTTCACCAACAACCGATTTTCGGCGATGTTAACCGACACAAATAAGCCTCTCAAGGCGTTGAGGCTCGCTCCCAGGCTGATCGGACGGTCGTTCGTGTCGAAATGCTTGTTGGAGCCCACCGAAACGAAATGGGAAGACGCATACCGGGGATAATGGCCGATGATGATGTTGAGCGCTCGAATGAATTCTTCTCTGACAGGGTCTCTGGGACCAACGTCCTTCTCGTCTCTGTCGCCAGACGTTAATTGAGCCAAGAGGTCGTCTGATGCGAGGCTGCCAGTATATCGGACTCGCAGGTGGTACGTATCCTTTGTATTGGAACAGACAACTAGGCGCTGATCGGAAATGCCAAGACGACGCCTCGATATAAGGGTTTGTCGGCCGTCAGTCGCAATGTCGGATTGTTCCTGGCAAAAGTGTGTTCGTAACAGGGAAAGCATGACATGCTTGGGTATGCGCGACAACCGGGGTGCGCTTGCCTTGCCATTGTCGGGTGGGCAGATTTCGACGTTGTACCGGTGCAGGCGAAGGCCAGGATTCAGCGACAACTGAAAGTAATTTGCTCGCAGAACCGTAGGGACTCCCGAGGCTCCATAGCCTGGACGCGGAGGAAATCTGGCGTTTGGAGAGAGCCTTGCTTTCTCTTCAGCATTGATTGTTGTCCTCAGATGTAGATTATCAGAGTCTTGGGCGTGTTCCATTGTGACGGGTTGTTGATCGTCGCCAGAGATTACGGAGATTTTCTTGTGAGCCGCCTTGTTGACTCTTATTTTGAAGGATTGAAGAGTAATATAGAAGATCTCTCATGCACTGCATTTGGATATAGCTGGAATTGGTTACTAACATCTTCATGTAGCCCTGCTCATGTAGAGATTGCACCTCGGCCCACAAAGATGTCTTAGCTAAGGTCGTCAAGAACAATTTATGGAGCAGAACCTTCACCTATGCATAGGCCTTGAGTACGGTCTCTACATCCCTAGACGTATGCAATGGCTTTCAGGCCTAAGCAGATACTCTCGTAAATAATATCATGACGACTTATATTGTTTAGCGAAGGTATTACTACCTTGAAACGTTCTTATTGAATGCCAGCCATAAAATCACGCGACTGAAAAAGGCGTCTTGACAGCCATTCCCAGCATAGTAGAAGTAGTAGTCTAAATTGCAACAGCAAAGATCTATATAGGAGTAATTATATACAAGTACTACGATGACTATTAGATATTAGCACCCAGAGTCCGCAAAAAGGCTGCATCTGGCTTAGAATTCTGTTTCTCTTTTTCATGGTATCCGTCACCACATGGCAGGGGTGACCCTTAGGATAATGCCGCAGCGTCAGGGCCTTTACCCTTAGCATGGGCATAGTTGGATTTGACATGCTTTTCAAAAGATTTGCACATCTCTTCAGCTATGGTCACCTCGGACTATGGCTATGGGACGTCATCCCTTACTCCAAAGCTAAGGTCATCTCTGGTTGCAGACTTAAAAAGACATCACTGTAAGGAGACAATGGAGGCCAAGTGACAGGTCCCATTGGACAGACTGTCACCCTCCCAAGGGTAGACCCCCGTATGCACTGGCTGGCTTACACACATTCTGTTACCATGCCTCTCGGGCCTGTAAGACTAACATCTCCACATCATGATTCCGGGACTCACATTCTATCTCCTCCCAAGGAAGAGAAATATTCATAACCCTAATCCTTCATACATAGATGTGTGTCAGAGGTATGAGAGGTACAAACTTTGCATATTCTGTTTAGCTAATCTATTCCCTAATATCTTGTCAGCTAAAGAAAGCGATCCAATTGAAGTATATAGAATGAATTCTCTTTCTCTTACTTTCACTCCTTATATGGAAAATAATGTGGGATTTCGGATCTGGAGTGCTAGATGATTCCGTGATTGAGCAACCTCCTGAACTAAACGTGGATTATCTGTCTCATTCTTGGAAGACAGGGGACCTCTGGGCAGCCCGGCAGTACATTCGAAAGAAAAAGAAGAATCACAGTAATCACGCCCGACTCGAGAATGCCCTTTGGAGAGCATGGTGGAGAGTGGAAAAGTTCTGGGATAGCTTTCCGTCGCAGAAAATCAACTGGTATATGCCTTCCCTATATCTCACAGGTTTTTGTGGTTAACTCAACCCAGGGACAAGGACACTGATACAACCTGGCTTTATGGACCGATACTGTCTCCTCTCCCTGTTCTAGCAGCAGCCCCGGTCTCTCAGTCCAGTCAGGAGAACCCATCAGTGCCTCGAAAATCGGCATTAAAACGAACAGCCAGTAAATGGCTACGATATCCCATCTCAAAGGATGAACACCAAAGGCCGCGAGTGGAAAGTTTACAGTACAGGCCTCTAGTCTTTCCAAGCCATGTAAGACTTTTGACTCGACCAATCTCCGATACTTTTCTGACTTGGCTTCGCAGTTCCACCACTCGCCCAAGTCGCTCGAGCGTCATGTCCATTTTAATGAGATCGTTGAGCAATGTGTCTTCCTGGAGTCAGGAGTAAGAGAGATTACGCACTCTACACAAGGTGCATTCTACAAAACCCAGTGCCGAATGCAACAGCTACAACTCTTGAGAACCATGATGTATTCGGGAGGCCGACTATGGCAATCGCAACGTCTGGAAGGGCTTGCATATCCCCAGGTACAGACGCCTACTCTGCGAAGCCAGAGCTGCAATTTTCTGACAGATCTACGGTAAGCTGGCCAACCTTTCTTTAACACAGTGCTGCAGCTAAATGATTCTTGTCAATAATCTAGCCAAGACTTGGACACGCCCTTCCAAGCTCTTTTACGAGGAGAATGATAGACCCAGGAGGAATAATCATGTTGTTTTTAATATTACCTTGTCAGCATCTCCGTTGCAACATGACGCGTGGGAAGTCAACCGAGGCAGAGGGAAAGACTACGAATTGACTCTGATCATGATCCCTATCCAACATACTAAGGCTCTCTGAGCATCACAAGTTAGGGTCTCCAGCAATGGCTTTAAAAAAGAATGCGGTGTTTTCTAGACTTTAATCCTTCCGCCTTACTAGAAGTTGTTAAGAGGTTTAGTCGCGGGCATACACTTAAATCATCTCGCAAAATTCCTGTACACCCATACTGTATGCGATTCTGTAGCTTGTAGATCCCGTAAGTTCCACATTATAGATTAGGCAACGGCTCCTTTATGCCCACAGGAACACCCTCATTTCCCTACTAGACACTGAGCAGAAATATGAGTCTCTAGTATCTGATACTTTGTAAAGCACGCCGGTATACAAGGCACTGGTGTGGATTGATAAGTGGTTTAAAGGCCTTTTCTCTACTACTAGATAATGTATGTGCGAAATATAGAGTGGCTTTTGTCACGTACCGTGCTGGGAAAATATAAATCAGGTACGGTTAGAAGGTTATGGTATTAATTAGGCCATGCTATATAACATATACCTCCTATCCCCTCTAAATATATATCACAGCACGGAAACATAAAGATAGTCTATTTACTAATGATGACAGTGCACCAAGTCATCTACACTGAGTTTCTTGATAGTTCACGTTAGGTACCTAGTGTAAGGTATTATATTGAACACTAATTCTCAAGATCAATGACATTCAAGTTGATCAATGGAGCTACACGGCCTACACCTCTATGACCATTGTTTAGGTCAATCCCCATATGACACCCGCCAAGCAATAGACATGTAAATGTCTCAGAACACTGGACTCTATAGTCAGTCAACCAATAAATCCCAATGAAAACAGGAATGTCTCACAAGAGAGTTCAGCAAGGCAATTCAACATCCCCATTGAGAGCTGCATTGGATCAGCTACAAGACGCAGGGAAGAAGACCGGTGTTTTGATTACTTACAACTCAGATCATCGATATCTTCTGTCCGCCAATATCCAACACAGGCCACACTGTCGAGCCCAACATTCACAAGACCCAAGCTGAGCAGTCTCCCTGGAATTAAGTGCTTTCGGGTCCTTATTAGGCCATATCGCATCAAACGGTGTTGCAGACGTTGTATAGGATCATTAGGTTTCAAAATAATTGGACGGCGGGTAGGATCAGGAACAAGAATAGTGGCCACTCCATTGATGATCAGGGTGGCAAAAGCAATGCTATGTTCTTGCATGATTGAATTGAAGCAGAGAGTTGTTTTGATGTAAGTGATTGGAGCTCAATAGTCATGACACAGGAGACAGGGATGCTTGTACACATTCAGAATCCAAGCAATAATGGGATGATCTGTCTGATTTATCTTGGACGGTGACACCCAATCCATGATCTAGCAGATAAGAAGGTTGCTTAACAAAAATTCCAATGTTTGGCTACATAACTAAGGGGTCACTATTTAACCAAGGTGGTACAGATAAAGATAGCCAGGCAGTCTCCCTCTTTTCATTCTTTAGCACTGGTGATTAAGGCTCTGCAATTCTACATTGTGTAGTTCAAGGTCCCAAAGAATCAGATGATGCCTTTTAAAAGGTCGCACAGTTTAGGAACATATAGCTCGCTGATAATATAAATACAATAAGACAGAGGCTTGACTATGAATTGAATCAACCACAAGCATCCAAGATCAACTTGATAATGAGCATTACTACAGAGTTGTCTTCCTCAAAAGACTTAACTTGACCGAACCAGTCAGCTCCAACATCAGGAGCTTGACTGCGTTACTGCCTATACAAAGCCCACTTTTGCCAATCCATCTCCATCCCTAATAGCCAAGCCACAAAGTCACAATGAAGTATACCCGTCACCCTACACAAGTGCATGTATACTTCGGTGTGGGTCTGTGGGTAGGAATTGGAGAAAGAGAATGAGCGATTGAGCAGCAAGCTAGGTCGAGACGAGCAAAGAAGTCAAACTGAGGAGGAAAAGAGAAGAAGTTTGAAATTCGGAGGGCGGATACGTGCTTAAATAGCCGTATTGCACTGATTTAGGTGGCTATTAATTTCAAGAAAAACAATTGCAACCACCAAGTCTCTGTCGCCAGAGAACTTTCGGCACTTAGTTTTGTAACCCCTCGATTTCACGCACGGGATTGATCCAGAACCTTATCCATGATCCAGACAATCCTTTGGCATAACCGGGATAGTTTGAGACATGTAGGGAGAGAACTATGTGGACTAGGTCGGCTTTGTTTCAAGATAGGACTCGTAATTTGTGAGTGCTTAGGCAATACCCCGAAGGTGTCTTAGCTCAGGTCTTAGCAGAAGCTATCGGTCATCATGTTGATAATGGACCATCCAGAGTATAAAACTACAAGCATACTACAACATGACCTTAGCAACTTCCTGTAGGGGAGAGGACATTATGAGGAGGAGAAGGCTCAACGGATTTACTGGCCCAAGGGATTGTATTCATGCTATATAATGACCATACCTGACGGAGTACACAGAGAATACCTTCCAATACTGGCAGCCCTCTCCGTCTCCTTACGGAGCTTCTACTCGTGATTCACACATCAATAGATGCTGTTGACTGTCTTTTAGTAGGCCGTCCTGCATATCCACATGTTTGAATAATATCCAAGCAGATGCAGAGAATGACGAAAATGTTGTAAAGAAATCCATGGACCATGACCATACCTAGTGACGACCTCACCTGGGTTCCCGTAAACTGGAGCTTCTATATAGCGATGATGTATGCGGCTCATATCTCCAGGTGGCCTAAGAATTGCGTATTGTTTCCCTTATGCTCATTGTCTCTCGTCCCTGCCCATTCCTTTCTTCCTGCTATCATCATTTAAGGCAGTCAGTGGGCTACTAGCACTAATTTGCGGTTGAATCTATGATTTCAAGCAGTAATTAGTAAGCGATCATGGGCTTAGGCAAGACGGAGGTAAGACGAGCACCTTTTCCAACATTGTTAACGGAGCATGGGTTAGACTCCTCCTGCCTATGGATCAACCCAGGCGCGTGCAAACAGCTGTGGGGACATTGCATACAATGGCCTGCGTATCAAAAAAATAGCTTATAGTATCTTTACTAACGGCGGGTTTAATGCATGCCTCGACATGACCATAGCAGCGCGTCATATGGTGAAAAAAGGGTTCACACAAGGAAATCCACAGTGGAGCTATTGCTTTATAGGTTCATGGTTATATCATACCAGAAATGACCATAGCACAGGCATGTGCTCTGCCCCTAGTTCCTGCATGGTAGATTTCACCATTACACAAGATGATCATGATATTGCGAGTGTAACACTTTCCAGTCGACAAATCGCCGGCAACGGTAGCTGCATACCGGCTGAGCCATGGTCTCAGGTGGGTTTCGGCTAGCAAATTAGAGAGTATACTGTGCTGATCCAAGAATCTGATCATTGTCTCTTGCAAGTCACCCTTTCAAGGGTATAGTAGCGTCGTTGTGAGCGACGAAGATGAATTTCAGAGAAGCATAGACAGAAAAGAGGATACAATGTCCTCAAAGTGAGCAGGGGAAAAGGTGGGTCTTGGGCTCATATGTGTAGATCCTATACTTCGGACGGGACCCTGCAGTAGCACGTGCATGATCTTCCAGGTGCGCAACCTTGATGGCAACTAGTGTTAGGATTCTCCTCGAAGGCATGTGGCGTAGGAGTACTTCTATGAAATGACACAATGCATGTTCTCATGCAGAAACAAAGAATGAGAAGATCTCCGGACTATGTGTAAAGGGGGAAGGAGAATGAATATCAGGGGTCGTCATCTTTACAAATAGAACCAGGCGTTAGCAAATCACTTTACTCTAAGGTCACCATAGTATGGCTAAAACTTGGAAAGGGCGATGGAGAACCGGAGCAAGTATGGGTATTCTTGACAAGAATGCAACATGGGAGAGACATGGTATACTCTTAGGCCACCACGAAAGGGAGATAAGCAAAAGGAAGGAGGCAATAAGGTATGGGGGCACATGTATAGAATGTACATGACGGGCATAGTATAGACATGACCTCAAGAGCCTTGATGAGAAGGTACTCCACCCACAGATATAAATACAGACTCAAGCTTCCCCGAGTTTGATACTCTCATCATCAAGCAAACACCCGTTCTCTACAGCACTCACTTGCTCTACACAAAACCTCATTCTTTAAACCCACCTTCCGAGTCTTTATATTCGATCCGTTCCAAAATGAAGTTCTCTATCATCGCTATTGCTGCTATGGCCGCCACTGTTCTTGCGGCTCCCCAGAGCGGCGGCAGCGGCAGCTACGGCGGCAGCGGCAGCGGCAAGGGCTACGGTGGAATTGAGCAGAACCATGAGCAGAGCCAGTGCGGCAATGGCGACATGATCTGCTGCAACAACGTGCATGACGAAAAAGGCGGGCTGCTTGACCTCAAGAACGTGCTGAAGCACGGCCTTATTACCTTGTGGGGCCTGGATGACGTCGGTTGTGCCAACCCCAAACTGCTTGATAGCGTTAACATCGCAAGTAAGGCGTCCCAGGATTGATAGACGCCAGGTCCATTACTGACAAGAACATTTTAGTTTTTGGCGATGCCAGCAGCGACGAT
This sequence comes from Scortechinia acanthostroma, assembly GCA_011319215.2. Classification (NCBI taxonomy): domain Eukaryota; kingdom Fungi; phylum Ascomycota; class Sordariomycetes; order Coronophorales; family Scortechiniaceae; genus Scortechinia; species Scortechinia acanthostroma. The sequence goes on from JAABUG020109644.1 coordinate 23,493, forward strand.
GACATCATCAATTGCAAGCAAGAGACCTACTGCTGCCCCTACGATGATAACTCCGTAAGTGACGACCAATTCCAATAACCCAGCTCTATTAGCTCATTTTATCTCTTCCTTTCACAGTGCTACAATATGAAGAACGGCAAGTCGTACCAGAAGTCATCTGGATATGGTCAGGATTACTAGATCCCATTCAGGATTCTGGGTGACCCCATCCGCCAGGCCCGCAAACATATTTGCTTGTCAGCAATCTATGTTTGAGTACCAGCAGGCGTGCGGCATCTGATCAGCAGGAATGGCCCTGATTGTGTGATGACAGGTTGGCGTGTTCAGTCATACAGTTCGAGACATCAGAAGGTCCTTGTCTGATAGTCATTAGTTAGCTTACACTTCGTAATTAATAACATTATTTGTTTTCATTAAACAATCTTCTCATAATGGGGAAATTCTAGACATAGACCCAGGCCACTACAAATTTCACAAGGGTCGCTATATAAATAGCCATGCCTCTTCTAATCCAGCACTTGAGTGACTGACTGTTTGCTTTTCGAATGTCCATTCAACATCGTGAAGAATCCTTTTCATCAAAGGAATAAATGCGTTGCAGGCAAGGCCCGCCGTATGCGATTGCAAGTTGCCTCAGGCACCAACAGCCTTTTTAGTATATGAACAGAGCTGGAGTTCTGTTGAAAACTCAGAACTGTATGAGACTTCGGAATCGCTAGTATATAGCATACAAATGCGAGAGTACTGAAGATCTAGTTTTTTTTATGGCGCAATAATAACGAGATGATCTGTATCATCAGTCTAAACAGTCATCCACATTCCCAGCCCAGCAGCAAAACCCCCATGCAGCCAGTTCAATGCCTGCCTGTAAGCCCGATCACCTGCCTCGGCTCGTAAGTCCGAGGCGTCCTGCTATCCACCGTTCCGTTCCAGCAATACGCCTTGAAGCAACTGTTACAAACGTCCGGCATGGACGTGTTAGTTCGATACATCGACCGCTGCAGAATAGCACACCCTACGCAGCTCGGCCAGGCCTTGTCGGCGGTTCCATTCCCCCGCGTCACCACGTTATACCCGTTCGTGATGATCTCATCGCGCTGGGAAACATTGTACACCAGCTGCAAGGTGGAGGTGTTGCTGTGCGCGCTGTACGGCGCGTTAGGCAGGTATACCACCAAGGGCGCAGGCGCCGACAGATTCGCGGGATCGCACCCAAAGAAGGTCGGCCTGGTGTTCAGGCCCAAGTTGACGAAGGTGTTCACATCCGGTACATGGGGGAAGACGGTCCCATTGCCGATTCCCGAGCTGTTCAGGGTCCGCTCGTACGTCGTCACCAGGGAGGTCCCGTTCGGCCAGCCGTACGGCGTGTCGGCTGAGGAATCCACAGCGAAGATCACGTCGACGTGGCGGCTGGGCTGGATGAGCGGGTGCAGGGGGATATTCTGGCCATCCTCGCCGCCGTCGACGACGTCGAGCTCGCGGCTGTGCGAGTAGGCCGCGGTCGAGTTGCGATACCCGTAGAAAGGGTTGGGGGCGTAGATGGCAATGTCGTTGCCGTCCTCGCCCAATGCAGTGAGGATCCTGGAGATGGCCGCCTTGGCCACGCCTGGGATATTGGTTGTTGTGTTCAGTTGTAGGATGAGCTGGTTGAAGAGCGAGGACGAGGTGCCCATGACGAAGCCTGCATTATCAAACCCGCGGACGCAGGATTCGTTGCTGGGGAGCTGGCCGTTGTCGAAGCGGGAGCCGAGAAACTCGAGCGGTGCAAAGCCGAAGATGGACGGGTCGAACGAGCCAAACTCCCACGGGTTGAACTCGTACACGGTCGAGTTGCTGCCAATTAGCCGCTCGCCGGGGTTGCGGCCGTCTGCGACCAGGATGGGGAGCGGCATCTCCCCGCGCTGGAAGCTGTCGTTCAAGGCGATGGACGACCACGTATAGCTTACTCCGCCGTTCCCGGTCGGATCGTTGATGAGTTGGTAGGACAGAGCACGGCCCCAGTAGTCCGTTAGCGAGATGTTGAAGCCCGCATTGCTTTTACCGTTCACTGTATTAACCAAATTATGCCAGTAGTCGACTGTGGACAGGAACTGGAAGTGTCTGGTCTTGGGACCTTCGAGGATAGACGTGGAAAACTGCCAGAGGTCTCCCTGGCCTCCTGATTGGAGGTCCGAGATGGTCGTGAAGTTGTTCACATACACCGAGCCCACGAGCCATCCTCCTCCACTCAGTCCGGACACATACGTGGCAGACTGCAGTAGACCTCCAAGCTGTCCAGAGCCCGTCGATCCTTGTGTTCGGTTGTCAAAGGCCTTTATAGCTCCAGCTCCGTTGGTCAGAGCCCGGTATCCACCCCCGGACACAGCGATCGCGATATTAGGTAGGTTAGATGCATTACTGGAAACGCGGTCGATGTAGCTACCGGCGTCGAAGGTGAGGTTGAGTCGCCTAAGCAGGTCCTTCATGGGCTGGACGGTGTTGTTGCGACGGATCTGGAGCCAGGATGTTTCGTTCGGAGAAAGCGATCCTGCACTGCGAATACTGGGCCGTGTCGCTGGACAGGAGACATTCTCTGGAGTATAGCCATTAGGGGCGTTGGGAAGGGCGCGAATAGACACGTCGAGAGGAGTCGCCGTGGCTACAGCCAGGGCTGTTAGAAGGGTGAAAATGGCCTTCATGTCGATGCCCCTCACTGTCTTGAAGAAGAGAACGTTGCCATTGCGAAGGATAGCAAAGATTGACGTAGTAGATATACTCGGTTCTCTGCGTCAGGATATACTTCCGGGACAGCCGCAGAGCATCATCGACCCATCCCCAGATGGCCCCTCTCCACGAATCAGAATTGCTGCAGAGAAACGGACAGTGGAAACTCCAGAAGGACTGCCAATAATTAAGCCTCGGTGCCCGCCGGAATGTGGGCCATCTAGGGCTGAGTATTTGCTGTCGTCAGGCTGAGCATTAGGCAGTGATATTTCTCATTTGCTGCCTCGGGTAATGTATGCACACTGTCTTAGGCAGCTCTGTTCAGCTGCTTGTGTCCAATACAGCTATAGAATGTATCTGAATCCTAGATTCTCCACTTCATGTTCCCTCTCCTCCTCCTCCAGCCTCTTGTTCATCCTGGAATGCACCAACCGAATCACCCACGCCAGCACTGCCACCAGAATCATAACCGCCGCCGTCGCACTGCCCCCGGGGACATATCTTGGTCCAGAAGATGAAGGCCACATATAACTGCCATAAATCGTCGCCGTGTTTCCGATCATATTGGCCGTCGCGATTGCTGCCGAGCGCTTGACCAGTGGCCGAGGGAATGAGTTGGCCACCCAGGCAATGATGATTTGGTAAGCTGAGACAGCGCCCATGGGCATCCTATTGTTGTCAGTATGCCTTTGGTACATCAGAGGTAAGCAACGTACAGAAACATGGCAAAGAACCTGGCACCGATATTGGTCGTGGCCGTGCAGATGATACAACCCACTGCACTCAGGCTCATCAACCCAATGATGTGCCAGCCGCGGTCGTTAGTCCGTCCAGAAGTCCAAGTAACCAACAGCGAGACAAGGAACGTGGCGATCCACACGGGCGCGGTAATAAGTAGTGTCTTGATACTATCGTATCCGAGTGTCTTGACAATCGTCGGGAAGAAGTATTGGAAGGTCTGCGAGAGAAGTGAGACATGCTGTAGCAGAATGAAGAGGTAGATTCGTCGGTCTCGAAACAGAATCGCCAGCGCGTCTTTGATGCTGACGGCGTTTGTGTCATCAGCTTCGCCGGCATCGTTGATGAGACGCCACTGAGCATAGGCTTGTTCAGTCTCGTCCAGCCAGGAAGTGGTCGCCGGGTAGTTGGGAAGCCAGACGGTCGAGAAGAGCGACACGCCGACAGTGATGCTGCCCTCGATTATGAACAGCCATCGCCAGCCCGCGATACCGTGTGCCCCCTCCAGATTGCCCAGTACACCCGCGCCTATGAGGCCGCCAAAGGCGTTGGCCAGGGAGCTACCGGCGTAAAACCAGGCAATTCGATGGCTCAGCTACTTTGATTAGTACCTTTTGTGAATCGCAGAGACTGCAGACATACCTCCTGTCTTGTATACCAACTCGACCTACAAAATCAGCAGATGCATACTAGGTGTGACGTGTATACGTACATCAACATGATTGCCCCCGGAAAGAACGGCGCCTCCACAAACCCTAGAAAGAACCTCGCCAGCACCAGCCCGGTAAAGGACGTCGTTGCCGCCTGACATGCGGATATTACACCCCTGACTGGTCAGACCGATCCAAGGCAACAAGAGGGAAACCTACCAGATCGCCATCGCACCACCCAGCAGCCACGACGGCTTCATGCGCGTCAGTAGCAGATTAGACGGCAGCTGCATGAGCAGGTATCCGACGAACAGAATACTCGTCGCCAGGTTGAAGTCGGTCCCTTCCATCCCCAGGTCCGTTTCCAATGTGCCAAGCCGGGCTTGCGAGAGATTACTTCGAACCGTCAGCTTGATCTTCGTTTAGGGAAGCAATCATACTTTCGATCCAAGAAGTTCAGCAGATACATGACCACCAGGAAGGGCAGGAGATGCAGATCCACCTTTCGCAGTAAGCTGCGGGTCATCTGCCGGTGCCATTCGGGGTCCTTGGAGGCGTAGGCCTCGTACAGGGCGTCCGAGGCATTCTCCAATTTCGTTTCCGAAAGTTCTATCTGTTCCGTCGTAGATTTCGACATTTTGGCTGCCGTGTTTGTTGCTGATAGCAGTGACCATCCTTGTCTTAAGAAGCAAGAGTCCTTAAGAGGATGATGGCCCCGGACGATGTCCGAGATCAACAGCTCAACGGACCAAGATGGTCATGCGGGGATGTGGAGTCGGGGTAATGCAGTCCGAGTAGCTTGTTTCCGTTCAGAGTGATCGTCGGTTGCTCGAATAAGGCCCTTATACGAGATCATTCTGGCGATCTAGCCCGTTCTGCCGGTGAAGCTTGCCTCACCTCGGAGTTCATTCCGCTGTCGCGGCCAGAAATCCGTACTTTGCTGACAGAGCTATGCCCATTTCAGAAGATACATGCATAACATTGCCAATTTATGCATGACGAGCGAAGCTTTTACAGATATGGTGAGCTGAAATCGGTCTTAATAAAATCCCCGAGACCTAGCCAACAGCGCAAGGTGGCTGTTCTGAGACATAGGTGTAACGACTTGATCTCACCTGAAGATCCATCACGGTCCTCGATTTGGGAATTGGAGTTTGTACAACACTTCGAACAAAATCATTGGCTTCTCAACGCCAGATTCGTCCCATACGTCTGTCCGCGGCGAAGCTTCGTCGATCTCAAGTCGGTACCATTCAGATGAAGACAGTCGAGTCCAGCGTAAAGACATGCTACATTTTCCGCAGTAGAAGCGCTTGTGTGCGTGAACTAGATATCTGAGGCCCTGGTTGATTGTCCATTCTTCACGAGTTCCGTGGTAATGCCTTTTGATCAAGGTGATTAGAGAAGTGGGAGAGGAAAGATGCTAAGCGCTCGATGCGGACGGCCTGAGGAAATATTTCGACTTTGGCATTTTCTCACAGCCTCAAAGTCCAAGGATGTCCGTGGAGCTCTTAGATGGCCTTTCTATATTTGAAGATCTCACGACCATCACGGGAGAGGAGTATATAAGAGCTGCTAAATGACTCTATGTCTCTAAAGCAGATACAATATTAACTAGCTAGACTGCCTCCAAGGGAGTCTATACCCATTACTAGACCATAGTAAAATATTGGAAGAATTGTATTTCATCATTGATAATTTCCCTAGCTAAACCAAAGCATAAAGCAACTCATATTCACACTTCAAAAGGTATGTTGAATACCTAGTATGCGATAATCTCAACATATTTAAATCCTGAGGAGACCCGAATTCCTGCCTCTGCCTTAAAGAAACCCTCCTCATACAAGATCAAAAACACCAATGAAGCTCGATGAACAAACATGGCAATCACTATATGTGCGACACAAAGCGTGGGTAAAACAGCGAGGGTGAGAACAAGAACCAGCCGCATTATCGCCCCTGGGAACAATATCGGCCTCATTGTCCAGGTTATTGGCATGATATTTTCTGGCTTCTTCCATTGAGGCGTCCAATTCCTCGCATAAAGAATTAGATGCAACGGCCAATACGGTGCCGTCGTGGTCGAGCAGGTAGTAGCCGCCGTTTCGATCGTCCAGGGTCCCCATGGGATATTGGTCCGCCATGTCGTCGAGTTGTTTGCGGGTTTCGAGGACGAGGGTTTCGTCTGAAATAGGGACGGTGTATCTGGCCGTAGTTATCGGGAGACTGCTGGCGACAACTAGAGACATGATGTCGATTCTTATTGCAGATTCCGTCAATTCTCTGAGTGACGGTGAGTTGTAGTAGGTGAGAATTCCCAGTGTGAGTCTGCTGTATCAATAGACCCAGGCCTTTGCGAACAATTTGGGGTCAACAGTGAAAGTTGTGCTATGCGAGAAGTTTGGACGCTCGCTCACCTGGCCTTTATACAACCAGCGAATATGTTGGTCAGGCCACCCATCTATGTTGTATAAATGCGGGATTTACATCGGAACAGAAAGCAGGGTACGGAACGATGATCCAATGTTTGAACACTGTGGACGGCTTCAAATGGGAATCTAAGCCTGGGTCAACTTTACTAGACATGCCAGTATCCCACAGGAAATGCAGTGGAGGTTGTAGGACACCTAACCGACAGGGATGTACACGTAAATCTTACGTTGGAGGATACTGACCAGATTGAAGCTGGTTGCCTGGACACAATCTTATAAAAGCTTTACCTCGGGATGTAACCTCATTATTAACATTACTTCGAAGTTTGTGTAGCAGTATGTAGTGAGGCAGGCATTGCAGGTATTGTCCTACAAGTGCATGATCATAATATTAGGTAGGGCTCTGGCTGTCCAAATAATTCTTCCATACATCAATTCATACTAATGATGTTAATTTCTCCGTTATGTTGACGACGGCTCTATCTGCAGCATTTATCTAGTATGTATACTTGTCATTCCACAGAGTTATCTATTTCTTTTCATGTCCCTCATCTTCTTGGGAGACACTATCTATCATAAAAAGGTATAATAAAGGAGATTGATGCGAATATAGCACGGCATCAAGAGACACCAAATATCTGCTTCTAGAACATTAAGATTCTGGTTAGAGTAATCTAACTGCATACTCGAGAATTAGCAAACTTTTGGGTAAGAGAATACTGCAAGGAGCGTCTCAGCCTGATGTACAAAATCTCCTTTTTTGATCCTTCAGCATATAAAGAGTATGCAGCTCCGTTTGTCAAAGAGGAGAACTGCGACAGACGAAAAGAAAGTATATATATCGTGATACATATTGGTAAATGTAATGAACAGCAAATCTATCATGGTAAACTCCCGAAAATGCCAGTATAGACACAGGCTCGTAAGAGTCTCATCCAAGGACTCAAATCTCTCTATACCAGCCTGTGTAATTCCTCATGTGAAGCAGAAGCGCCATCGGTACTACCACCTGTCAAGGGCTCATTCTCACCGTTTCGTCCAGTGTCAACGACCTGCGAAGCCACATAAATGATACATTAACTAAAACCCATACTAATTTTCCGGAAAGATGCAACCGCTCACCGTGGTGAAGAAAAAAAGGCCGCTTTCCAGTCGTTGTGCTGATTGTCCTCGAATAATATTGGCCCTCTCATAGTATCTTTGCAGCAGCGCATTGTAAGAGGGTTCGAGTATTGAAGACTGGCCAAGATGGTGTTGGGGTGAACCAGCTGTTGTGGGCAGTGGAAGGTAAGGTTGGTTGGTTGTATCGTTTATCTGAGAGCCAGGAGTATAGTCGAGTTGATCATTTCCCTGATTCTGTTCATTCGGTTGGTGAACTACAAGATCAATAAAGAATTAGAATAACCCCACAAAGATATAGATAAGGACCGGAGACTAAGATCGTACCAGACAATGCTGAGGCCGAACCTTCGGGACGGCTTTCTCGGCTCCACCATTGACGGAGCAGTTCTCTGTTTTGGACCGCAAACCGGACGCCAGGAATGATACAAGCAATGAATAGAGCCACTAGAGCAATTATCGCCTCAGCTGATAAGGCCATTGTAGAAAAGGTTGGACAAAGACACTGATCACACGAATCCAAACTGATAGTAAGAAGTTTTGGGATTGATTCAATAACAATATGAGGAGAATTGAGGATGATGGCAACATTCTTTTGGAATTTATACATAGGGCTCCAGGGGGTTTGTCACAACCAAAAATCATGGCACAAAAGAAGGTAGATAGAGGCGTGAACCCACGTTTTTTTTGGTTAACAGGCCCAATGATGATGGTTAGCAGGCCCAATGATGATGCCTCTTCAGGCAGGCACTTGCTGAGTAAGTAAGATTGCTTTGGTGTTATTGGTAGTGACCTTTTACACAGCCGCAATCAATACTAGTAATGTTAGTCTAACTTGTGGAAGTGTGGATGATTGGCTGAGATCTTTAATGTAATGGACGCCATTTCATTGGTGGTAGGAAAGGTACCTTACTGACTGTAGAGCGACATGAAGAAGCTAATGGTATCTACCTTACTGATTGAACAGAGCTGGATTATTCTCCAAAGCATTCAAAAAGTCATTGTTCAGGGTGGCCAACCCAAAGCAGGCCAGGATATGCTGGTCCGGCCCGACAAGTGTTGCTTGGCCGTCTTCCAGTCCTAATACTCTATCCAACCTCCCGTCCCAGATGCCACTCAAAGACTTTCCCCAGCATAGTCCTCTTCCGGATGGACAGAGCGCTGGAAAAGACGCGGGAATCCCCTAAGTCTCGGGAGTTGGCATTAGTACCCTTGAGTATAGGACTGTATAGCTTAAGGGACTTCTTACCTTCGCGTCACTAGCTATAGTCCACCTGAGGTCGAACGTGGCCAGGGTGATGAAGGTTGTGAAGCCTTCTGCCCATATAGTTCTTGGGTATATCTCGATGAAGTGGACCGATGATTGATATTCATATTGTTTCTCGATAACAGGCAAGCTATCTTCATGTTCTCTGCCTATACACGCCTAAGCATCAGATTCGTGTCAGCCCACCCAATAGAAAGAGATAAAATACTACAGTTAAGAATGTCATATAGCAGTAGTTACGCGTAATAAGGCAGGTAAAAAATATTGCTAGATGCTATCGAAGGAAATCTTAGACTTCAAATATTCTGCCGACGCATCTGGAGAGTGACAACAGGCCGGGCATTCAATAGTAAGTCGCTCTTGATCCTGTGTATAAAAGCTAGCCACGCAACCCGTAGATCGCCTGGTGGCATAGTGTAGTAATTCGATGTCCTACTCATACAGTGCCCTAGAACTAGGCGCTGCTTACAATCGGTTAACTGGCCTTCACCAACAACCGAGATGTGACTTTGAAAAAGCAGTCTTCAATGGCCTTTTGATTAATAGAAAATCATTATATACTCACATAATATCAACATCAGCATAGACATTAGAGTGGCCCATCAGTGACACAGCCGTGGCTGGCATCGCTGACGAGAGTGGCATACTTCTTCAAAGTACCTTTCTTTGCGCGGGGTTCAGGCGCCTTCCATTCCTTCTTCCTCTTCTCCATCTCTTCTACTGAAATTTCCAGATAAACCACTCTCTTCTCTGCATCGATAATCACCTTGTCCCCGTCTTTCACCAGGACTCGGTCGCAATAGGAGCAGTCAGTGGCCTCAGGCCTGTGAACAATTAGCAACCAATCATCTTCTCGACATCAGTGCTAATGCTGCTGCGTTTCACCATTATAGCGAATTCGGTTGTAAACGGGAAGAACCTATTAATCCAATCATTGCCAATGAATGCTGCTGATACCTAAATAGAGCACCATAATCTCCTTCGGAGAAAGGCGTCAACTCCGGCGACCCACTGATAGTCGCCTGTAACTTAAGGCTCCAGATTGACTTTCGGATCATTCCGCGGAGTCGTCGGAAAGATACCCGAGTGGCCTGAAGTCTTAACCATCCAAGAAGTGGATGCCTAAGGCGTTACCATGGCAGACTACTTGTAGCATAAGGACATATGTTAGAAAATAGAATACCGCTCGGATTACAAGATATATGATCATATATGACCCTATACTGATGAGGTTATAGTCCGGACGCCTTTTTAGCTTAGTGGTATATTACTTTTATAACATAGCATACTGTTGATCAGTGAAACTGTTCTGTATATAACAAACTGCTCCTAATATATTCGTTTGTACGTTTCCCAGGTATATTGGATGATACCAAACTAGCAACCCATAAGACTGCTAATGGACAGATATACGTCCGCTGGACGATTATGCATTCGACTAGTCAGAGCGGACAGGAAGCCCTGTTTTCTACTCCTACGGTCGCAGTGCTTATGTTATTAAAAGAGCAGAATATATTCGTCATATCAATGTGCAAAAGCGCTTCGAACCCGCCTGACACGGGTCCGGTAAGCGCGAGACAACATGAGACGTGCATCAGCCGGCATCTTAGACAGCCAAACAGCAAAAGGTAGTAGCAGTACACATGATCCATGTGAAGAACTAGTGCCCTTCTGTCCAAGAGAGACAGTCTCATAGAAACACGTTGACATGGCCAAATCGCGTGCCTCAAGGGAACCACCTGGGCAAATAGTCGCCCCAGCCCCAGTAATTCTGGCGGCTCAAGGGATGAGCATCGCAATGACGTATGTCTTCGGGGCTTACTCCCGCGGGGAGATCGTCCGGATCATAGTACATAATTCCAAGACGTCCGCATTCTTCTTCAGTGGCGCCTGGGACTGGAAGAAGAACACCCCATGCGATGGAGGTCGATCCGAGGAGTAAGACGAGGTTAAGAGGGAGCTTCATGCTGGTGTTTTCCTAAACTGTACAAACGGCCAGTATCTTGAAGTTGAAATGGGAAGGTGGAAGGCCCAACTTGATGTTAATTCGGTTTTATTTTCTGTTGAGACGAGTTGTAACGGCCCTGAGCTGTAAGCGACTTGATATATATAATCGAGTTTGCCATACTGGAGCATATGGCAAACAGATGGCCCCATACGTAGCACTGACTCATTCGTTAGGCTTCCCTTCTACTTGATTGGGTGCTTAAGCAGGGGGCGGCGCAGTACTAAAGCAAATATAAGGTAACCCTTACCAGGGTCCAGAAGCTAAGGGTAGATTAATGGACCAAAGACTAGGCAAATATATGTTCAAGACCCTAACGGCCGCTAAAAGTATAGGGGAAGACAGGACCATCTTGAAATCATGCCTGCATTGGTCTGCTGCGTGGGCACTTTTGGTTCACTAGGGTCCTGGTCCTTATACAGACAAGGATATCTGTCACTGAGTGGTTATTCCCGTCCGATACTCCGTCCAGACTGGCGCTACATTGCCCAGTCTGCCGGGAATAAACTCGCCGTTTGAACGCTGTCGTGTGA
>JAABUG020109755.1:0-34554 GCA_011319215.2 Scortechinia acanthostroma
AGCTCCTTCATCTTCTGATGCATCGCTAGCGCGTCCGGATCGTCGATCTGGATCGACTCCGTCACCGCTTCCCCCACCATGACGCCCACAGCAACGCCGGAATTTGCCGCCGCCCAACAAGGCGAAATCCTCGTCATCGTCGCCGAGTTTGACCGTCAAGGTGGACAAACCGCCACCAGCAAAACGATGGTCGAGCAGCTTCAGGCCAGTATTCAAACCGCCGCCAGTGATCCACAGCTCAAAGATTTACCGGTTCGTATCGGGCGCACAGCGGAAGTCATCACCACTTCTGAAGCCGCCCGTGCCTTAGCCAATAGGAACAACGCCACCATCGTCATTTGGGGCAGCATCGCCAACAGCGTCCTCACCAGTCACTACGAGATTACGCCCCGTTGGGGAGGGGACGTTTATAATCCGGTTGAACAAACCGACTTCAAAGCCGATCTTTCGGCTTCCGCCTCGGTGTTGGATCAAGTCACCTATCACTTTGAAAATGCGATTGATCAAACCTACATCACCGAATTGACCTTAGCCCAACTGCTGTATAGCGGTCAGCAATATCAGCAGGCACTGCCCCTGTTTGAGAGTGCCTTATCGCAGGTACAGGCCGAATCAACCCAAGTTCAGCAGGCTCGCGGCGCTGACGTTGCTTGGTTTTACGTCGGTTATATCCGTAGAGACATTCAAAGTGACTCTGCTGCTGCCGAACAGGCTTACAACCAAGCCATCAGCCTCAATCCGCAGTTTGCCGAGGCCTACAATAACCTCGGCAATATCGATCTGGCTCAGGGTAATCTGGACGCGGCCATTAGCAAATACACGGCTGCTATCCAGTTCAAGCCAACACTGGAAGACGCTTACTACAACCGGGGAACGGCCTATTCAGATCCGTCCAAGCCCGATCTGGAAGCAGCCAACAGAGATTACACCGTCGCCATCAGCCTCAACGCACGCGATGTGAATGCCTATACCAACCGCGGAAATAATTATTCGGTTCTGGGCAATTTGGACGAGGCCATTAAGGATTTCAATACCGCAATCAGCATTGACTCCAACCACACCAACGCTTATCGCGGCCTAGGCAATGATTACTACACACAAAAACGCTTTCCAGATGCTTTAAGGGCCTATCAGAAGTATCTGGCATTAGCAGGAGCGAATCCCGCCCCGCTCGCTGTCAACCGTGTCAGGGAACTCGAAGCCATGCTCACAGCAATGCCAGCCCTCACCGCTTCTCCAACACCCTAAATAACCTGAATTATGGATAAGCGACTGTTTATGAAAGAAGCAGCCCAATTCTCGTTTTTGCTCCCCTCGCCAAAGCATTGGAGAGGGGTTGGGGGTGAGGTTTCTGAGTGAGGATATCCATATCCATGACTGGCGTTAAATACTTCTTACGTAGGGATGCTGCGCGCTGCGTCCGCCGATTGTGGACCAAACCTTACCCTCTAAGTTTGAAAACTCGAACCGTCGCCGCTTGCCAAACACGAATTTTTGTTCTAAAATAAATAATAATTGTGCTTCATAGACTCAAAAAACACCTTATAGGGGTGTGTTTTCCGCCGCGCACAATCCGCGAGATCGAATCCACGATTCAGGGGATGCAAAAAATCACTCCACTACCACCACTTTATCTTCTCCACTTTTCTCTGTGTCTGTGTGGTTAGAATGCATTGTATTTTTCTAGCAACTTAAAACGTATAACGGCCATTGACGTAGCGGCGGATATCTCCCTCACGGCCGCCAAAGCAGCAGCGCCATTTCCGACGCGGTGGCGCTCTCCCTCACATCCGCCGAAAGTGCGCCATTTCAGCGGCATCAGCCGAGCCAGCCGCCGTCAAAAAATATCAATTCGGCGGATACCTCCCTCATAGCCGCCCGACATGTCGGCGGATAAATGCGAATATTGCGCCGGTTGTGCGACAACTGCAACATAAACACAAACAAACTCGAGAGGTATTTTTTCTCCCTTCCCCTGATGCTTCGGGGGAAGGGCTGGGGTTAGGGGTTAGAGATTTATCCCGCTGTCGCCTCAGCCGTAGCATCTGGCTCAGCGGTAGACTCACTGAGGACATCAATCTGCGTCATCCGCAGCACCAGATGGTCGCCCTCGCTCTCCACCGTTCCACCGATGCGCACCAACTGGTTCGCCCCGATCTGCGCGGCAAACGGATCAATCAACACGGTCATCGTATTCCCTTCACTGTCGGTGAGTGTCGCGTGTGTGTCATCAACAATCGTCATCTGCCCTTGCAAGATCGTATCCTCGCCCACCATCAGCGTTGGGAAAATGCTCGGCTGCGAGTCATCGGGGATCGGCAGCAAAGTCGCGGTCGGCTCGCTCGGTGGATTGGTGGCGTCGGCAGGCGCTTTAGGCTCTAAAGCCGTTGGAAAAAGAATTTGCGTCGGTGCTTCCGTAGCAGCCGGCGACACTTGAACAGGTGCAACCAGAGATGAAGCTGAAACGGGCGTCGCGCTCGGCGCTGCTGTTGGGAGCTGCGCTAAGGTCGGCAAGGCTTGGTCAGTCGGCGTGCCCCCGGAACAAGCCGCCAGAAGCAGCATCACCATCCCGCACAAACTCGCCATTCGTTTCAGCATGTCGCACCCATTCGCTTGAGAGATAACGGCTAGTGAAATGATAAGGGGCGACCACCTGATCGCCCTTTATGTTGGATGAAATAGCCTTCGTGTGATGGAAAAGATTCCCTTTGTTTTAGTTCCCCTCTCCATGTAATAGAGAGGGGAACTTAGGGGTGAGGTTTAGTTAATCATGATCTTGTCGATGTCGAAGGTCGCCCCTTGCGTGCGGTTCTCCAACACCACCTCGTTCGTACCACTGCCGAAACCGTAGAAGGCAATTGGCACTTTGTAACCGATAGTCGCCACATTTTGGCTGAATGTACCACATTGGGGCGGCGGGTTCGTCACCGGCCCGGAGAGGATACGGCACAGCATCACGTTTCGGCTGTAGGTTGGGCCAACCGTCTGGTACAGGATGATCGTCGTCCCCGTGAACTTGAACTGAACCGTCGCACCCTTACTCGTCGTAGCGATGATGGTATTACCCGAGTAGTTAGCATTGGTTTGAGTCACCCACTGTTGCGTTGGCGCATACACCAGACCCGGATCATTGTTCTCGTAGGTATGCCCCGCGCTCAAGGTCGCAGCCGGTATATCCAAGACCGCAATCTTGTCGATGTATAACCCTTGCGCGGTCGTTCCTGCGTGGCGAATACGCACAACGTATGTCCCCTGCTTCAAGCCATAGATCGCGTAACCCACATTCGCCTGTGCCGGGCTGGCAACAGTTGGAGTGGTCGCGCAGGTGAAGCCTGTATCATCGCCCAGAGTACCCGAATCAGCACCGGGCTTATAGCAAATCTTCATGGGCGCGCCGGTGGGCGGATCGTAGGTGAAGACGCTGAAACCGGTTCCGGTGAAGCTGAAGCGTAGGGCATCGTCTGGCGTCTTGGTAAAGGTCGTTTGTCCAGCGCTTACGCCTGCCTGTGCGTCTTGCGCCCAAGTGCCGCCCGTCGTGCCATCGCTATTGGTATAGCTCAGGTTGAGATCGGTATCCTGATACGAACCTACGGCCAACGTCGAGACCGTATTCACAATTTGGATCGCATCAAGGTCAATGTACTGCGTCGCCAATTGCGTGGTGGTTACCGTCACCAAGTACGTCTTACTTGTTACCAATCCGCTGAAGATATGGCCTTGCTGGTAACGTGCCGCTGGCCCAGCCGCGGTCATTGTGGCCGGGGAGCAAGCCGAGGCTGATGCCGGCTGCGCGGTATCAACACACGTGACGCTCATCGTACCGCCCGTTAAAGTCCCCATCGTGCCTACCGATGTGATGATGGAGAAGCGCGTCGTCCCCGTGACGAGGAAGCTGTAACTGCCTGCGCCTGTTAGACGGCGAGTCGCACCACCGGACGCAGCACCCACAACATTGCGCATCCAATTGTTGCCGGTATAGCTGATGTTCGGATCGTCCTCCTGATACAGCGTGCTACTCGGCCCAAGTGCGGTCGGCGGCGCTAAGATTTCAATCGCATCAATGTCGATGTACTTCGGCAGTGCGGGTGGTACCGCTGCCGGGGATACGTTCGTCACCGTCACGCTGTAGGTCTTCGCTGGATCAAAGCCGCCGAAGAAGCGCGGCTGCTGCCATAGAGCAGCGCTGGCCGACTCAATACGGTTGCTGCACGTCTTGGTGCTTGGCAGCTCAGTGATACACACCTGCATCGTACCGCCCGTCGTATTGGGCGAGACGTACAGGATAAAGCGATCTGCCGCCGTGAATTGGAAGGTATAACTGCTGCCGATGATCGTCGTTGAGCGATAGCTCGTACTGGATGCCAGCGGTGCGGATACGGTCTTCCAACCCAAGCCCGTATATTGAATACGGATGTCGTTTTCTTCGTGGCGTCCCAACGCCAACGGTATCAGCGGCACGTCAACTTCGATGCCATCTAACGTCAAGGCTTTGCCCGCGACCGTATTCGTCACCGTGATGAGGTAGGACTTAGAACTGTCCAAACCCGTGAGGTAACGTGGCTGTTGATACAAGGCCGTTGCCGATGACAAATTGAACGAAGCAGGCGTACAAGATGAAGCAGGCGGTGGATTCGATGGCAGCGATGTATCAATACATGACACACTCATTGTGCCGCCCGTTGGGCCAGTCGAGACGTACAAGACCACGCGATCCGTACTTGATACCGTGAAGCTGTAACCAGCATTCAAGGCCGTCGTCGAAATCTGGCCGTTGCCGGAGGCAAGAGCCGTCGTCGTACGCGTCCAACCCGCACCGGAGTAGTTGATCCTTGGATCGTTCTCCTGATAGGGCGTTGCACTTGGAGACATTGTGGCTGCCGGCGCCAGCACTTCAATCGCATCAATATCAATGGATTTCGCAGCGGCAGGTGGTACTGGCGCAGGCGAACTGTTAGTGACGGTGATGCTGTAGATGTCCGTCAAATTCGGCGAACTGATGCTGAAGAAGCGCGGCTGCTGCCACAGTTGCGCACCGGCGCTGTCACTGGCTGAAATCGGATTACAGGTCGCCGCTGCGCTGGTCGTCAAATCAGTACAGGTGACACTAACCGTGCCGCCCGTCGCGCTCGGTGACATATATAGGATGAAGCGATCCGCACCCTTAACTTGGAAGTTATAGCTATCCGTACGGCCAACCGTCGAGCGATAGCTCGTGCCGGAAGCGTTGGCGTTCGTCACTGTCTTCCAACCCGCACCCACATAACGGATGTTGGCATTGTTCTGCTCGATGCGGCTGCCAATAGGCAACGGAGCAAGCGGCGCATCCACCTCGACCGCATCCAAGTCGATGTACTTGGTCGTTGGCGATGAGGTATTCGTCACGGTCACTGAATAAGTGGTGTTCTTATCCAAGCCGGTGTAGTAGTGTGGCTGTTGATAGAGTGCCGCTCCGGTGAGGTTGATCACCAGATCGGGATTACCAGTCAGCGCGGGCGTGAAGGACACAGTCATCTGGCCGCCGGTCGGCCCAGCCGAGGTATACAGCGCGATGCGATCCGCATCCTTGACTTGGAAGCTGTAGCTATCGTTAGCAACAATCGTTTTCTTAAAGTTGCCACCCGAAGCAGCAGCATTCGCCACCGTCGTCCAACCGGTGCCAGCATAGCTGATGTTCGGATCATCTTGCTGGTAGAGCGTGGTTGACGGTTCGAGCGGAGCAGTCGCGCCGAGTACCAAGATGGCATCCAGATCAATCGTCTTGGCGACCGCTGGCGGCACAGCCGGAGGCGTATTATTCATAACGGTGATGCTATAGGTCGTCGCTGGCGTAAAGCCTGAGATAATCCGCTGCTGCTGCCACAGTGCGCCGCCGGCCAACTGACTGAACACACCCGGTGTACAGCTAAAGATCGTATTCGTCGTCAAATTTGTACACGTGATGCTCATCGCACCGCCTGCCGTCCCTGCCGAGGTCAGCAGGGCCACACGGGTCGCATTCTTGATCTGGAAGGTATAACTATTACCTTTCACATTGTTCTGCTTGAAGCTGCCAGCCGACGCGTTGGCGTTCGCCACCGTCTTCCAACCCGCACCCACATAACGGATATTCGGGTCGTTCTGCTGGTACAAGCCCGGGGTCGCGGGTGACGCGCCCGGTTGCAAAGGCGTCAGTGGTGCATCAACCTCAATCGAGTCTAGGGTGGTTGCCTTGCCCGCAACCCCATTCGTTACCGTTACCAGATAGGTCTTGGCTGGATTCAAGCCGCTGAAGTAACGCGGTTGCTGATACAAAGGCGTCGCCGATAGGACGCTGGCCGATGCTGGTGTACAGACCGACGCCGAGTTCAAGTCAGTTACATCTTTACAGGTGACGTTCATCGTGCCGCCGTTAGCGACCGATGTAACATTCAGCACGAAGCGATCTGCGCCGCTGACCTTGAAGGTGTAGGTACTGTTCAGCACCGTGCTTGAACGGTAATTCCCACCGAAAGCCGCCGGAGCAGCAGCCGTAACCCAGCTATAACCGTTGTAGATGATGTTCACGTTGGTCTGGTCATAGAGCGGGGTAACTGGTGTCGATGGCGTCAGCGGCTGGATGTCCGTCGCGATCACCTCAATGGCGTCAATATCAATCGTCTTGGCGGTTGCAGAAGGCGACGAGGTATTGGTCACCGTAAAGGTATAGGTTACGCCCGTATCCAAACCCGTGAAAATCTGCTTCTGTTGATACAGCGGCGTACCATTGAAATTGGTGCGTGTAGTACAGCTTGAGTTCGCACCTGTCGGGATCGGCGCGATACACACTTGCATTGTACCGCCCGCGGCTGAGGGTGAGGTATACAACACGACGCGCCCCGCGCCCACGACCTTGAACGAGTAGCTATCACCAACCACCTTGGAATAGCGATCAGTGCTGCCGTTGAAGAGTGGGCTAGATGCGAGCGTCCAGCCTGTGCCGCTGTAGGTGATATTGACGTTCTCTTGCTGGTTCAACCCGAGCGGAAGCGTCCCCGGCGCACCAAATAGGGTAATGGCGTCGAGGTCAATGAATTGTGTCGCAACCGGAGATACGTTCGCCACCGTCACGGTATAGAGTGTCGCGGGATCCAAGCCTGTGAAGAGTTGCTGCTGCTGCCACAAGGCCACGCTGGAGTTGTCGCTGCGGTTGGTACAGGTCTGCGCCGCTCCCGATGGCAGCGGATTGATACAGACTTGCATTGTGCCACCCGTGGGCGCCTTTGAAGTGATGATTGTGAAGCGGGTTGCACCGATCACTTGGAAGGAATAGCTGTTGGCCGCGCCAGTCGAGTAGGTGCGCGTCCCACCCGAAGCGGTCGCCACAGCCTGCGTAATCCAACCCGAACCGTTATAGGTGATGTTCGGATTATCTTGCTGATAAACCGTTCCGGGCGTCAACGCGGTCGTCGCCGGGAAGACGCGAACAGCATCCAAGTCAATGTACTGGCTGGCGATGCTCGACACGTTGGTCACAACCACCAGATAGGTTAGGTTGCTATCCAAGTTATTGAAGGCTTGCTGCTGCTGCCACAACATCGTCCCCGCGTGATTATCAGTGCGGTTGCTACAGGTTGTCGCGCCCGTCGAAGGCGTCAAACACACCTGCATCGTACCGCCCGTGGGGCCGGGTGAGGTGTACAGTACGAAGCGCGCCGCATTCCGAATGGTGAAGGAGTAGCTGTTGGCTGCGCCGGTCGAATACATGCGCGTCCCACCGGAAGCAGTCGCGGCAGCCTGCTTAATCCACGTGCCCTTATAGTTGACGTTGATGTTGTCTTCTTGGTAGAGGCCGGGGCCAAAGGTATACGACCCAACATCCATCGAGTCCAAGGTCATAGCAGCGGTCGCCACATTGTTCGACAGGATGATGGATTGAACCTCGCCCGTCGGGAACCCGCGACAAATCAGCTTATACGGCGCGGACGTCAAGCTGTAGTTCAAGATATTAGAACTGGCATCCGGCGGTTGGTTATTGAGCGTATTGACGCAAATAAATGGTGAGGTCTGTGGCGGCGTTAATCCCTGATAGTAGGTCGTGTAGTAAGCCTGCGCCTGTGCGTAGGTCATCGGCGTGGAGTTACCCGCCAGATCAACATTGAAGGTCACGTGTAGTTTGGTCGTTGCGTTCGGCAGGTTGGTCGCGATCATGTTCAAGCTGGCGACGTTACCCGTGAAGGGGAACTCCAACTGGTTATTAGCCGTTCGCGTGATGTGCAGCGTGTGGTTATAAGCCGCGCTCGCCGAGTAGTTCGGCGTCCAACCACTGGCCGGTGCGCTGCCGTTGCTGTAGGTCACATAGAAGCTGTCGTCATCATAGTGACCATCTTGGGCAATCGCTGGCACAACCGTAATCGAACCTGTACCCTGTACTGACTGATTATCACGATCCTTGATGGTGTAATTGAAGACGTAGCGGCCTGTTTGTCCACCAACTGGATTGACGATCAACTTACCAATATCCGCCGGATCAGCGGGATTAGTCGCTTGAGCGAAGGCCGCTTGCAGGATTTGCGCGGTCGTCTGTCCACCGTTATCGAGCAGATTCGGGTTGGTTGTCCCAGCGATAGCCGCGCCTGTCGTGGAGAAGGTCGCCGGATAATCGAAGCCGTTCGTCGTCCCCAACAGATTAAAGTTGGGATTGAAGTAGGCGGCTGGCCCCAACTGATACACCACAGGTGAACCGTAGTCCGTGATCTTCTTGAAGTTCACGGGCGTCGGCGCACCATCATCCACAGGGTTGATGGTCAGGGTGATGTTGGCGCTGCTCGGCAGGCCGGGGTTACCCACATTATCCACCACACTGAAGCCGATGACGACCGGCACATCAGCGCCACCGGAACCGTAAGCGGTGTGGAAGTTGGGCGGCGGGCAATAGGTAACGGTGTTTGGTGGTGTGAACGCCACAGGTTGGCCAGCGCAGGCATTCGTTCGACGGGTATCGTAAACAGTCGGTGGCGTCGAGATACTAAACTTCTGCGAGTAACCACCTACTGCCTTGAGCTTAAAGACAACGGGCGCACCCGGGTCTTCATTAACCGCTTGTTGGATCGCTGTCGCGACGGGCGGTGTGGGCACACCCAACTCATAAGCACCGATGTCGACGCGATTTGTTTGATAAGCTGGATTGTCGTTACGGCCTTGGATTTGGCGCTGTCCGCCTGCAAGATCGGTCACATTGCTCAAATCGGCGCCAAAAATATCGGTGAGGCCCTTGTTATCACCCGTATTGATACCACCCGCTAATGTGACGTTGGTATTCGGACGCAGGCGGTACGGATCAATGGGATCAGCGTCTGTGCCAAAGAAGGTCGCGGCAGTGATCGGGTCGGTGATGATATTGGTATAAGCGGGATGGAAGTTACCATCGCCCGGGTAAAATATTTGACTACATTCTCCATAATCCGTTATGGCCGGACTAAACCAGTTATTGCGTATCGGATAGGTTGAAGCCGTGGCTGGGTTATATGAGCCTTGAGGAAGCGGTTCGCACCCAATGTTGGAACCCGGATTGTTGACCAAGCCCTGAGCGACAGCCCCATTGTTATAAAACAAGTTGTTGACGATTTGCATTCCGCGGCTGCCCGAATCGAAATCCGGCAAGCCGTATTCAAAATACATATCGAATTTGGGATCGGTACTGCTCATACTGTTGTTGACAACAGTGTTATTGACAAAACGAACTATCGGTGCCGTGAAGTAATGAATCAGTGGCCCTTGGTTCGTATTACTATCAAACAGATTGTTGACGATGCGGACTTCCTTCGTATCGTCAATAGTACCTCCATCATCACGTTCATTAACACCAATCAACGTACCGACGGTATTGCTGATAAAGTGATTATCGTAAATATTGGCGGAGCCGTTCTTCACGCCGAGAACAGCACTAATCCATGTCGCAGGAGCGGGGATAGTATTCACCGCATTCGAGTTATTGCGGAAGGTATTGCCCATCACCTGAATGTTGGTTGAATTCTTGATGTAAAGCGCAGCCGTATCCGAGAGGCTAGCCGTAAAGGGTTGATTTCCGCCCGTTTGGGTGAACGGAATAGCAAAATTGGTAAATGTGTTGTTGAGGATTTGGGCGTTATCACTCCCGCTGACATAACCCGCCGCGAAGTACCCCGTAAAGGTATTATTCTGGATGACCGAATCATCCGCCTGAAACACATGGAATGGCTCGTCAAGGATGGGCGAGGACAAGGGCATGGTTGTAGCGCCCTGCACCGTAAAACCGCTCACCGTGGCGTCATTCGCCAGAATTGAAATCGCGGGCAAGAAGATACCCCGCAGCGTCGTTGGTGTGCTTATGACCGAGGTAACTGAGGCATACGAGACAACCGCAGGTGTATCCACCGCCCCATAAAGTGCCACTGGCGCAACGTATTCACCCGGCAGCAGCACCACGCATCGGCCAGCCGCTTGCGCCAATCCCTCAGCCACGCTCAAATAAGGATTAGCCAGCGAACCGTCTTGCGTGCTATCGGCGTTGCCCACCCCAACATAGACCGTGCCTGAAGTACAAACATCCGGCAATTGGTTAACGTCAACCGTCGGGTTGCTCACGAGAGTCAAATCGTAATTCGCGTTACCGAGAACGGTCAGGCCAGCGCCAAAGGTTTCATCGAAGCCAACCGCTGTCGTTGATGCGGTTGTATCGTCAATGGCGTGCGTTTGTAGATAATCACGGACGCTGGCTTCAACCGCATTGGTCACACCGTCAAAGGCGCTCATGCTGGAATTGGTGTTCGAGACCATGAGCGCGACCATACCGGCGACATGGGCAGCCGCAGCCGACGTACCATTAAAACCGTTGCTCTGATCGCAGGGATCGCCCGACAGATTAACCTCATTATTGAGAACGCTGACGTGGGAGATACCCATGACATCCGGCTTGACTTGATCGCGGGTATAAGGCGCGGCTGCTGACGAGAGTCCACCGCCCGTACTAAAGATTGGGCCATGCGAACTGAAGGGATCAGGCTGTAACTGAATTGTTCCCAAGGGTCGTGAACCGGGCGCTGCTTGTAGGCTGTCATTGGTATAGCAGCTTGCGCCGACTGTAATCACGTTCGGCGAGTCGGCAGGACGTGCAATATTACCGGCGTTGGCTGCCACTGCCGCAGCAGGGGATACACCGGCCGCATTAACCGTGCCTGTACCGGCGACTTGAATTTGAATAATGCCTGCCGTTGAGCCGGAAACAGTCATGGTAGCGTTACAGCCGGAGTTACATGAGGTTGGAACACGATAGGTGGCGCGGGGTGGTGTACCTGCGCCTCGGCTGCCACCTCCAAGCGTCACATTCACATCGCCGGTGATAGACGCCGTATAGCTCCTTGTACCCGTTGTCGTCCAATCATTCCAGCTAAAGTGGATGACATCACCTGAATAAACGGTTATAGGGACGGTGACACTGCCGCTGGTGTAATTGAGGGTTACATAACGGCCTGTGTTATTGCCGGCGCTGGCGACGACGATTTTACCCGCGTTACGTGCAGCGGTGATGGCATCATACACCGTTTGTCCAAACGCAGCAACGCCGTCACCCGTACCATCGCCGGGGCTGGTCGAAGAACCCAAGTCCAAGGCAATCACAATAACTTTGTTGGTTCCAACGGCACTGTTAATGGCACCTGCGACCAACGCAGCCGTTGTCGCCTTGTACATCGTGACTTTGGCTCCGGGAGCCATATCGCACAGCACTTGTACCATCAGCAAACCATGCGTGGTATCACCCGCCGCTGCGGCTTGGTTTAAGATGTTGGGATTACCCAAACAAAGATACTCGCCAGTGGCCGAGACAGAGGCCGATGAGCCAAAGCCCGTGTCAATAACAGCGATGTTGACGCCTGCGCCTTTGACGCCCGCGTGTTGCCAATCGGCTGCGCCGGTAATATCCACACCTTCGCTGATTTCAATACCTGTACCATAACCAAAGTTCGCCGGAACGCTCACATTCATATCGCTGGTGGAAACGGCGGGCGGTGGCAGCTCAATCAGCGTGACTTCGGGCGTGTTTATCAATGCCATTAATTCGTCTAAGGTCACCGAGACTTGTAGGCTGTTGCTCGTGGTATTGGTCACGAGGCTGTTAGCGGCTGCGATAGCGCTGGCTGTTTTGGCAGCCGTATTCTCATTTGTTGTCCATACGGTGACGCTAATACGTTGTTTTTGATCGAATGTGATGAGGTAATCGGCGGCGGCGGCCTTTGCCCCCGCGATATCGCCCTTCATGTAACTTTGCAGGACGCCGACGAGTTCAGGCGGTAATTTCTGGCGCGCTGCGTCACTGAGTTCAGCCGCTTCGACAGTAGTTTCGGCAGTGGCTTCGACGGTCGCTTCCGATGTGGCTTCGCTGGTGGCCTCGGAAGTGGCTTCCGTAGTCGGTTCGGTTGTCGCCTCAGATGTGGGTTCAACCGTTGCAGCATCGGTTGGCTCGGCTGTCGCCTCAGTTGGCAAGGGCGCGGGCGTTGCTTCTGTCGCTGTTGGAGCAGGTGTAGGCAGCGGTGGCGGAGCATCCAAGCGTTGGATGCTTAAATCGTCAATCGCAACACCCGTCGCATTATCCGCTGACGTGCCAAACATAATAAGTCCCATACCCACCAAAGCGGAATCATTGGTGCTGACGGGTGCGAAGTTATCCACCTTGACGGCCAAAACGTTGCCGGGAGCCAGTAGATTGACCGTGTGCCAATTGGCAGCGGGTTCAACCGTCGCATCAGATGCGGGCTGACCTTCAGCTTGTGCCAGAAGCGCGCCATTCTTATAGAGCGAGGCCGCGCCATCGGCGGCAATCTTAATCTGGTAGCTGTCACCGCCAGAGGCCATATTGACTTCAACATTGCCGCGCACACGGAATGTGCCGGTAAAGTAAGGCCATGTGATACCCGTTAAGGTCGCCATCTCGTTGGCTGTGCTAGCCGTTAAGACCTTATTGCCTGCTTCATCAGCAATCGTCCACCCTGCCGTCAAAATCCAAGCGCTGGTTGTGCCATCTTGGAAATCTTCTTTGAACACGTCCGATGAAGGTGTCGGCGCGGGTGGTTGCGTGGCGTTTTCGGTCGGCGGGGCTGTAACCGTCGCATAGGTGGGAGCCGCAGAAGGCTGTTCCGTCACTGCTTCAGTGGGATTCGTCGTTGGCTCTTGGGTGGTCGCCTCGGTCGGGACGTCGGTAGGAATAGCCGTTGGCGCGTCAGTCGGAACGTCCGTTGGGACGATGGTTGGCAATTCGGTGGGGAGATCCGTCGGGACAAGTGTCGCGGTATCGGAGGGAACAGGTGTATCAGGCGTGGCATCCTGTGCCAAGGAATGTCCCGCCGAAATCGATAGCCCAAGGGTTAGGCATATCATCAAAAAACAGTGCACGGCGAATGAAATAAAACGTTGCTTGGACGCCCTCATGAAATCCTCCGAACGCGCTTTAGTGTTGAGATTTACTAAAGGTCATGTCTATTCTGGGTGTTAAAACATTTACCGATTAATTTTCTAAAAGGTTACGGTCTCTATCTCTTTTGAGTATAGCCAGTTTTTAGAGTTGGGATTCGTTGAGGCCGAAGTATGCAACAAATTGAGAGAAGCGGTAAGGGCGTGTGGTACAAATGTGCTAGTAGATAAACTCATAGCAGTAAGAAGCGCTGGAAAAATGGAAACACGGTACACAAGAGATATTTACGCGAACGCAGTAAGCCGGTGGGATAGGCATGGGGCGCAAACGGCGCATATTGGATGGACTTCCAGAAATAAGGTCGCGCCGCATCAAAATCGGGCATCAGTATCAATCCCGCGATGTAATTCGCCGTGCTGAGTGCCTCCGCCTTCACCTGCTTGACGGACTCAGGCAAATCCGTTCGCTGATAAAGCTCCTCAATACAGCGGATGTTCTCCCGCGCCATCGCTTCGTTCTTTGAATTCACGCTGGTCGAATTGGGATGCGAGCGCCATGTCGCTAAGGTTTGAGGGATATGGGTGAAGGCTCCGTGCAAGCCAACTCGCAAGAAGAATTCATAATCCGCGACATAACGAAAACTCGGATCACGTCCGTTTTCCAGTTCCAATGCGCGGCGGCGAATAATCGTGCCAGCGTTAGGCAGGTTGTAGTGCATCCGCGTCATGATTGGGTAGTCAAATTCCAGCAGCTTATGCGTTTGGATAACATGTCCTTCCGCATCAATCGTATCCCAATCGGGATAACCGATTAGGGCTTCAGGATGGGCCTCCATCCATTGAACGCCGACTTCAGCAAGATTAGGCATCACAGGATCATCCGCGCTGACGACGATGATATAATCGCCCTGCGCCCTGCCAAAGCCTTTGTTGACGGTGCGTGTCTCGCCCATATTGGGATGGGTCTCCCACTGGATGCGATCCCCATAGCGTTTGAGAATTTCTACTGTGTTATCGGTCGAGCCGTCATCCAGCACGATATACTCAATGTTGGGATACGTTTGCGCCAAGATAGTATCAATGGTCTCGGGTAAATAATGAGCGGTGTTGTAGGTCGCTGTGATGAATGAAACGAGCGGCGTCATAACTTGTGCTCGGCAATGGCTTGATACATCTCAATCACCTGCTGGCGAATTTTTGCCGCATCGAGCCGATCAGCGCAAACTTGTGCGTTTCGTTCGGCAGCTTGATCAACGAGCGCATCATCGGTTAAGGCTCGGCGAATGGCATCGGCAACAGCTTGGGGATCTTCCGGCGGCGTGATAAAACCTGTCTCGCCATTAATCAGCCACTCATCAGCACAAGATGTATTCGACTGGATTGGAAAAGCACCGACTGAGATGGCATCCAACATGGAAGTGCTAATGGCATCCGAAATGCTCAGACCAATATAGATGCGGCTGCGCGCTAACCATTCGAGGATCACTTGATGCGGTTGATTCGGCGGCAAGATCTCAACGGGAATACCTGTTTTTTGGGAAAATACAGCCGCGGCGATTTGCATATCTTCCAGCGGAATTGCCGAAAACAGCACAATCTTATAACCCCGCAACTGATCCGCGCACATCTCCAACGCCCGCAAACCGAACAGTGCCCTTCCCGCCCAACCTTGATAGCCCTTTAAGGCGATAATCCGCCGCTCCGATGTTTTTTCCTTCTGGCGGAGTTGGGTCGTGGTTTCGATATCAAGGCCACCGGCGTTCGGCAGCACCGGCAGTGGGATGGCGTTCATACCAATCGCCTGTGCCAGCTCCACATCCCGCTGACATTCGCAGCCGTAGTAATCCGCTTTTTGCAGCAGTTCAGCGATGCGTGGCTGATGTTCCGGCAGACGGTTAAAGAGGTAGATGTCGCTGCCCCAATTGTAGACAACCCATCGTGGAAACGGCTTGACACCTTGGCTTTCTAGATATTGGCGCGCCTCAAGCACCAGATAAGCACTGTGTTGAAATTCCAGCGAGCAGATTAAATCCGGTTGAAGGCTTTGAATCAGTTGCGCCAGCCGCCGAGCGCCATAGGCCGGCAGCCAACGTTGCAGAAACAGTTTGGCGTAAGTGCGGCCCGTTGGCAACCACATCCCTTTGCGCTGGACACTGGTATCCAGTTCAGGCTGCTTGCCGTACATCGAGTGATAAACAGTGGTTTTCCGCAACAGTGGATTGATATAGCCACTGTCTGTGCTGTCATAGAGGTGAATATCCCAACCCATATCCGTGATTTGGTTAATCCAACGCACGGTATGAATACTCTCGGATTGGGCAACGATTAGGATTTTCAAGGTGTGGCTCGACAACCTTTTTCTACTGCCTTGATAAAGCTTGCTCGCACAGGTTCGACGATAAAGTCGGCTTCGGCGCGTTGGCGTGCGCGCTGTACCAAACGCTCCACATCGATTTTACCGGCGACCACATCCGAAATCACTTGTGCCAATTGGGCGATATCCGGTTCATCCACCACCAATCCACATTCATGCTGCCGAAAATATTGGGCAATGAACGAGTCCGCGGGCGCATGAACCAGAATCGGTTTGCCCACTGCGAGATAATCGCCTGTTTTGCTCGGTGCGGCAAGGCGCAGCCCATCTTGGATTGAGGATTGGAAAGCCAACGGTAAAAACAACAAATCTGCTTCGAGCAAAATCGAAAGGATTTCGGCCTGCGATACGAAGCTGTGGCACACGAGGAATTCACCCTCAATGCCTTCAGCGGCAAGTTGCTCCGCCGTTTTATCCGTGAATAGATGTAGCTTAACCCTTTTCTCTGGCAGCGATGCGATGGCTTGGGTCATATTACGAACGGCATCGTAATGCGCATGATAGAGACTGCCACTAAAAACGATGTTGAACGCGTCTTTATCTAAGACGGGCGGAAAACGTTGAATATCTTTTGGGTCGCGTATGTTGGTTGGTGTGTGGACAACTGAGGTGGTCGAGATGTGATAGCGCTGCTGATACACTTTAGCCATCGCTTCGGTTAGCAAGATCACTTGGGCAGCCTTCTTCATCATGTTTTGATCGTAGCGTAAGGCGAATTCGCGTTCCCATCCCGCCAAACTATAAGCGTAGTCATCCATGATGTAGGGAATGAAGGGGACGTCGCTCTCGGCACAAGCGATAGAAGCAGAGGGCAGTCGAATAAGATCGGAGGTGCAGGCAATCAGCGCGCAACAGGGGTCTTGCCGCATAATATCGCTGATTTGACGCGCGCGCAGTCGAATGAAATTTTCGATGAGGCCCGTATGTCCTTGTAAGTGACGATAAGCCCGTTGCGCCATATCCCAAGGTGAAGTCCACTGTCCCCGCTGCGGTGCATCCAAATAATAATATTTGGTATTTAGCTTGGGTAAGGCAACGTTGACTTCGGTATCTTCGGGTTCGCTGCAAATAACATAATACTGATCGGAAGACAGCCCTTCCAGCAACCGGTGAAGGACAATGGTTTGTCCTGTGGGCGTCACAGGCACAAAGTTCGACAAAATGGCGAAACGCAACTGAATAAGTCCGTTCGATAATTAACGATGGAAACGATGAGATTAGTTTGCTTGGCCCTTATCTTCTCGTGCCCAAGCCAGATAAGCGCGTAAGCCTTCTTCAAGATCAACGCTGGGTTCATAGCCAAATGCTTCTGCCGCAGCCGAAATATCCGCGAGACTATCGCGCACATCGCCTTTGCGCGGTGGCGCGTATTCAATCCTCCCGTTGATACCGCTGGTCTCGCACATTAAATGCGCCAATCGGTTAATAGTCACGGATGTGGCGCTGGCAATATTAAAGGCGCCAGACACCCCCTCTTTCATCCCTGCGCGGTAGTTGGCTTCCGCTACATCGCGCACATTGACGAAATCGCGGGTTTGATCACCATCACCGAAAATCGTGATGGGTTGTCCGTTAAACAGGCGATGAGCAAAAATCGGAATGACATTGCCATAGGCGTCGTAGCGTTGGTTGATTCCATAAACATTGAAGTAGCGCAGACAAACCGCGTCAAGATCATAGAGTTTGCTATAGGCGAGGCACAACTTCTCCGCACCGAGTTTGCTCGCACCATAAGGTGAATCAGGTTCTACCGGATGATCTTCACGAATGGGCAGCGTTTTCAACTCACCAAAAATGCCTGCCGACGATGAAAAAACAATTTTCTTAGCGTGGTAATGCCGTGCTGCTTCGAGGACGTTCAATGTGCCAAGGATATTGATTTCCGAATCTTGGATCGGGTTCTCAATTGAACGGGTATTGCCGACCGATGCCGCCAAGTGGAAAATAACTTCAACACCCTCAACTGCTCGCTCAACAGTTTTGGCGTCGCGTATATCCCCTTGGATGAAGTTAATCTGTGGAAACGGATCAAGATTTTGGCGGTAGCCCGATGATAAGTTATCTAATACGGTAACATCATGTCCATGTTCGAGCAGTAGCCGAACAATGTTTGAACCAATGAAACCTGAACCGCCAGTCACTAGAGTCTTAATCGTCTACTCTCCTGATAAAAATCTGCAATATGTCGAGGATTATACCCCAGCCGGTTAAACGAACCGATCTCGTAGATTTTTATAAAATTTTTCCTGTGTTGAACCTTTGGGCAATATCTTCTGACGCAGCGCATTGAAGCGTAGGACAAAGCGCCAACCAAAGCTGCTTTCAATGGAATTCAAGCGGGCTTCAAGCACAGCTTTTTCACCCTGTAAGCTGTCAATCACCCGTTTTTGAAAATCAAGCTGCCGGTGCATCTCAGTTGTATCGGCGTTCTCAGTATGAATTTCCTGCTTGATCTTTTCAGGATGTACTTTCAACATCTGTTGATATTGGGCTTCAAAGATTTGTTTGCCGGTTGCGTAGAGCGCTGCATCCAAACGAGTATGCTCGCGAATGATGTCTAGCGCTTCTTGTGGAACGTCATCCTGCTGCTGACGGTTGGGTGAGACGTTCAGAATCTTAGGCGTGGGCGGCGCAGTCCAACCAAATAGATCGCACAACACTTCGACCGATTCATCAAAGCGCTCAACAATACCCACGAAGGCAAATTCTGTGAGGCGCTGCTGAGCCTTAGTCAGTAAGTTCGGATCATCGAAGGTTGGAGTAGGCGTTGCCATATCCATCTGTCGGGCGAGTTCCCGATTTTCGAGTTCTTTGGCGCTCATCTTTGCGGCCATCGCTGGCAGGTCGAGATCAAGCGCAATATGACGTGTTTGTAAATTTGCCCACAAAAATCGGCTGCGTGGATCTTTGACGAACTCCAACAAGGATTGTGAGCTTGCGAGTTCATGTCCCGGATGAGGTGGCGAACGACGCATCTGAGCATAGTCCGAAATGGTACGTTCAATAGGGTCGCGCAGCATCGTGATGTAAATCGGCTTGCGAGGCGTCAGGGCAGAGATGTTATAAAAGTAGTGGCCTGAAATTGCTTTATAAGTGGCTCTGACTTGCGGCGGAATTTGCACGAATACATGCACAAGCTTTGAAAAGCTACTCGCTTCCGGCTCGAAGTTCGCTATCAAAATATCGGTAAAGGATGTGCCGCCCGTTTTGGGGATATGCAGGTAATACAGCACGTCATTTTCGGTCAAGTGTATGGTTGGAGAAGCCATTTCGTGTGATTAGACTCCGAAATCCTTGGGAAAAGTCACGCGCGGCTGACGGTGTTGGGCGATGTCGGTATACATATCAATGACTTGTTGGCGAATCTTTTTGGCATCTACGCGTTCGGCACAGACCTGCGCATTACGTTCCGCAGCCTGATCCACCAAATTATCGTCCATCAAAGCACGACGTATTGCCGCTGCAATCACTTCTGAGTCTTCAGGCGGCACAAGTAATCCTGTTTCGCCATCCGTGAGCCATTCATCTGCACAGGCCGTATCAGATTGAATGGGGAATGCGCCTAAGGCCATTGCCTCTAGCATTGATAGACTTGTTCCATCTGAGATACTTAGACCAATAAACAAGCGTGAATGAGCAAATAAGTCCAGTATAGCCTGATAGAGTTGTCCAGTCGGAGCAATTTCTGCTGGAATGCCTGTATTTTGAGTAAACAACGTAACA
Organism: Scortechinia acanthostroma; assembly: GCA_011319215.2. Classification (NCBI taxonomy): domain Eukaryota; kingdom Fungi; phylum Ascomycota; class Sordariomycetes; order Coronophorales; family Scortechiniaceae; genus Scortechinia; species Scortechinia acanthostroma. Next base: position 19,499 of record JAABUG020109755.1, read on the forward strand.
GCAATTTCCATGTCGTATTTGGGCAATGCCGTAAACACGACCACTTTATAATCCTTGAGTATGTCCGCGCATAACTCGAGCGCCCTTAAGCCAAATAAGGCACGCCCCGCCCAATTTTGATACCCTTTGAGCAGAATAATCTTCCGCTCGGATGGCTTCACGGTCGCGCGCAAAGAAGCGATTTGATCAAGATCCATCCCACCGGCGGCCGGTAATGGCGGAAGTGGAAGGGCTTTCATGCCAAGCGACTGCGCAATTGCCACGTCTCGCTGACAATCCCCTTCGTAGAAATCAGCCTGTTGCAGCACTTCATAAATCCGCTGCTTATGCGCTGGCATCCGGTTAAAGAGATAAATATCGCTGCCCCAGCTAAAGACCATCCATGTGGGGAAGTGTGTTATCCCTTGGCTCTTAAGCCACTCGCGGGCTTCTAGCACTAAATAGCTGCTGTGCTGAAACTCTAGAGAATGAATGATGTTTGGCTGAAAATCTTGTATCAACTGTGCCAAGCGACGAACTCGATAATTTGAATAGCGGCGAAAGAGCCAGCGCTTGAGACGATGATTACCCATCGGCAAGCGTAAGCCTTTCGACTTTACACTGGGATGGAGATTGGCTTGGGCATGATACAAGCTATGATAGACGGTGACATTCCGTAATTCGGAGTTGATTGTTTCGCTATCCATGCAATCAAAGATGCGAATGTCCCAACCTAAATCAGAGATTTGACTGATCCATCGCGCTGTATGAATACTAGCGGACATGGCGACAAACAAAATTTTCATGTGTTAGAGAGATCGGTGTACAAAATTAAGATCGCTATCCAAGCTACTGACCTCGAATTTTGAGATAAATATTTTCACGTTTCGACCCATGCGGAATGAGTTTAAGACGCAGCTTATTGAAACGCAAAATGAAGCGCCATCCCCAACTGTTCTCATAGGGTTCACGAATATTCTTCGAAAGAGTCCGTATCCGTTCTAGTAACGCTAAATTCTCTTCTTGTAAGGTGGCAATGTGACGCTTCTGAAAATCAATCTGCTGTCGGAGTTCGGCAACGTCCGCATTTTCGGAACTGACATTTTGCCTGATCTTCTCAGGACGATCTTTGAGCATTTGCGCGTAGCGGGTTTCAAAGATCTGTTTTCCCAAGGCGTAGAGTGCCGCATCTAATTGAGTGTTTTCCCGAATAATATCCAGCGCTTCTTGTGGTATGTCCTTATAAGCTGGGCGGTTTGGACTGACATTAAACACTTTGGTCGCCTCTGGCACAGTCCAACCAAAGGTATAACCAAGCAACTCAATGGATTCGTCGAATTGTTCAGCCAAGCCAACAAACGCAAAATCTTTTAGTCGTTGTTCAGCACGTTCCAGCAACGTTGGATCATCGAAACCAGTCGGCGCATAACTTTCCATTTGCAGGAGGAGTTCGCTAGGCTTCAACGGATCTGGAACAATAGCATTCGAAATCTCGAGTGTATTGGGGTCGGCTGCCAGATAACGTGTTTGTGAGTTAGCATAGAGATATTTCGTACGCGGATCGCTGACAAATTCGAGTAGCGTCTGCGACTTAACGATGTCGTGCGCGTAATGAACAGTTAGCCGTTGGATATAGGCGTAATTTGAAATTGTACGCTCGACGGGATCACGCAAGATAGTGATGTAAACCGGCTTGCGCTGCGTCTGGGTGAAGTCAATGATGTTATAAAAATAATGTCCCGAAAATGCCCGCAGATTTTCCATTCGTTCGGGCGAGAACTTCAGAAATTTACCGATAAACTCCGAAAAGCTCGATTCCTCTGGCTTGAAATTATCTTTGAGGACATCTGTAAATGACGTGCCAGCCGTTTTTGGGATGTGCAGGTAATAAAGTAAATCATTATCGGTCAAATAATAGCGTGCGGATGAGCTGTTTTCGTTACTTGATGCCATTTCCGATTCACCTTATATCAGGCGCATTTATAGGGGAAATTCAAGTTGCCGTGAGGTTGCTTTTGTTGCTTAGCGCCCACGCAACTTCATATAAATATTCTCGAGTTTCGAGCCTTCAGGGATCAACTTAAGGCGCATTTTATTCATGCGTAAAACGAATTTCCATCCAAAGCTGTTTTCTTGTCGATCAACGACTGCATGTAATTCACGCAGTTTGTCCTGAAGCGCGATTTTTTCTTCCTGCAACGTATCAATTAGACGCATTTGAAAATTGATTTTATTTTCGAATGCCGCAATATCAACATCGGCTCGAGTCACCGCAACAGGTTTTAGCCTCTCAGGATGGTCTTTCAACAGCTGCTCGTAATGCGCTTCAAAAAGTTCTTTGCCCGTCGCATACAATTCAGCATCAAGCTGCGTGTTTTCTCGAATAATGTCAATAACCTCTTGAGGGATTTCCTCGTGTTTAGGACGGTTCGGGCTGACATTTAGCACTTTTGGCGCGGGCGGTATGGGCCAACCAAAGGTATAGCACAACAATTCAACCGATTCATCAAATTGTTCGGCTAAACCCACTAAGGCAAACTCCCGAAGTCTTGCTTGCGCACGTTCAAGCATTGTGCGATCAAAATACCCATTGGGAGCATAGAGCTGCATTTGATTAAATAATTCATAGGGCTGTCGCGGATCGGTCTTGAGCTTTTTTGCAATCGCTACAGGATTTGGATCAACGGCTAGGTAGCGAGTTTGTGTATTCGCATATAGATGCTGGGTGCGCTTATCTGTAACAAAATCGTGTAGGGTTTGCGTTTTAACAATGTTGTGCGCGCTATGTTCGGGGATACGCTGGATAAAGGCGTAGTAAGAGATCGTCCGTTCAACTGGATCGCGCAGCATGGTAATATAAACTGGTTTGCGATGCATAAATGTATCAACGTCGTAGAAATGATGTCCTGAAAGCGCCTTGAGACGTGCTATCGCTTCGGGAGGACGTGTCACGAGATCGCCAATATACTCCAAGAAGCTGGCTTCATCTGGTTCAAAGTGAGCTTTGAGGAGATCGGTAAAAGACATGCCTGCCGTTTTGGGGATATGCAAGTAATAAAGGAGGTCTTTATCATTCAGTTGATACGTAGCAGAAGGCATACTGTTGATACTCGATTGAATTGCCTAATTTATGGGGTTGAGGTTGGGATCGAACAGAATTAGGAATGAACTTCAAAATTTGATCGGTGAAAAGTATACACACATCACCAAAGCATGAATAGTGGAAGTGTAATTTACAGGGCGACGTAGTGCATTTTTGGCGCTCATCCTTGCTTGACAACCTGTTTTTTGAACCTTGGCCACTACCCTATTTTCACGAATTTTAGACGCGCGAGACAAAATTGACTGTCAAACGTCACATCGTTATTGAACCCTATCACCGTTTACTTGATCTTCAATTGATCGAGATTTGGAATTATCGCAGCCTTCTGTTGATGCTGGCGTGGCGCGAGATTACGGTTCGCTATCAACAGACCTTACTCGGTGTAGCATGGGTCATTGTTCAGCCAGTCATCAACATTATCATCTACTCGTTGGTGTTTGGAGTGCTACTGCACGCACCGTCAGAAAATTATCCGTACATCGTTTATTTATTTCCTGCTTTGATTGGATGGCGTTGGATAGGGGATGGTATATCACGCGGCAGTCTGAGTTTGACGAGTAACGCCAGCCTCATTGAAAAAGTTTATTTCCCGCGTTTGGTGATGTTGCTGGCAACCATCGCAGCGGCAACGCTGGATTTCCTATTCGCGCTGCTGGTTTTGCTCACAGTGATGGTTTTGTATCATGTGCAGTTTAGCTTAAATGTGATATTCCTTCCGGTTTTTGTGCTATTGGCTTTCACGACGATTTTGACCGTCGATGTATGGCTCGCGCCCATCAACATTCGCTATCGGGATGTCACCCATATTCTGCCGTTTATCGTTCAAAGCAGCCTTTACCTGTCGCCTATTCTGTATCCCATTACCCTTATTCCTTATCCTTATCGCTGGTTTTACAGCTTGAACCCTATCACGACCGTAGTGCAGGGATTCCGTTGGTGCTTATTGGCAAATAGCGCGCCGCCCGATCTCGTCCCAGCCGTCACTGGTGTTGTTATTACGGTTATCATCTTGTTCGCAGGACTGGTTGTATTCAGACGATCAGAGTTGACTTTTATAGATAACATATGAGCGACATGGCTATACAAATCCGAGGGCTTTCCAAACGATATGCCATCGGTACAAAACTGCGCGAGAACAAACTCAGTATCCAGATGCTCAACAATATTAGAGGGATACTGCGACGTGGGGCAACCGCATCCGACGATGAAAAGCATATCTGGGCACTGAGGGACATCGACATCGACATCAAAGAGGGCGAAAGCGTCGGTATTATCGGACGCAATGGTGCGGGTAAAAGCACTCTACTTAAACTGATCTCACAGATTACTGCGCCAACCACCGGACGGATTGAGATTAATGGCACCATTGGCGCATTGCTTGAAGTGGGAACCGGCTTCCATCCAGAACTTACAGGTCGCCAGAATGTTTATCTGAGCGGCGCGATTCGTGGCATGACTCGCAAGCGCATGGCTAGCCTATTCGATGAAATTGTTGATTTTTCAGGCGTCGAAAAGTTCATTGATACACCGGTTAAACACTACTCGTCCGGTATGTATATGCGCTTGGCCTTCGCTGTATCGGTGTTTGCTGAGACGGATATTCTGATTGTGGACGAGGTTTTAGCGGTCGGCGACAGCCAATTCCAGAAGAAGTGTGTCGCTAAGATGCAGGAGGCGACCACTCAAGGACGGACGCTGTTGTTTGTCAGCCACCAACTGGCTTTGCTAGGCAATGTGTGTGATCGTTGTATCTTGCTGACCGGTGGGCAGAAGCGCGCCGAAGGTCCTGCTCGTGACATGATCATTCAATATATCAATGAGGTTGAAGCTGCGGATGGGAATGATGGGCAAATTGTTTGGTCAGATCCACAAACCGCGCCTTCAACACCTAACGTTCGTATGAACAGTCTCAGCGTCGTTTCGCAGGGAAAAGTTTCCGCCAGTGTGGATATTGATAAAGAGTTCCAGATTGAACTGGAATTCACTGTCCTCAAAACCGGTACGCCGTTTTACGTGCGCTTCCATGTGATGAATAGCGAGGGTGTCCTCATTTTTAATATGATTAACTGGAAAACGTCGAACCTCATCAACGACGAATGGGCAGGTAAAAATTATCCTGAAGGGATTTACCGAACCTCCTGCACAATTCCCGCTAATTTTATGAACGATGGAAACTACAGCGTTAGCGCCTTTATCATAACCAGTGAGACCAACACACTAGAGTTAGTCAAACGTAATATTTTGTCGTTCACCGTGCGCGAAACGGGCACGATGCGTGGTGACTTCACTGGCATGTGGTCGGGCATTGTTCGCCCCAAACTGGCATGGCGAACCGAGCAAATTGAAGGCGAAGCCACTCCAATCCGTTAACGCAAAAACTCTGCGCCATCCATAGGCGAGACTTGATCGAGCATCAGCGAACGGGAATTGAGCATTGCTGCCAATTCATCCGGTGACATGACACTGCTCTCGGAACTATACTCGCCGCTGAGGGCGGGCTTTTCAATCACGCTTGGCGCAATCTCCGGCAGCATCGGCAAGATCGTGTAGTATTTGCTGCTGCGTTCGAGCGTGCGATAGGCTTCTTCTTCCGACACCAAAATTTCGTGGATTTTTTCACCCGGTCGGATGCCAATAATTTCCGTTTTGATGGGACGATCGCCGATGAGAATTTTGGCGATGTCGGTCACTTTGGCAGAAGGCACACGTGGGATATAGGTTTCACCGCGATTAGCTGTTTTGACCGCTTCGAAAATCACGTCCACCGCGTCATCCAAACTGAGCAGGAAGCGCGTCATATCAGTGGTGGTGATGGTCACTGGCCCGCCGTTACGGATTTGATCGTGGAACAGCGGAATGACCGAGCCGCGTGAGGCTAAGACGTTGCCATAACGCACGCAGACGAAACGCGTATTGGGGCTATAAAGATTGGCGCTGATAAACAGGCGCTCCTGCAAGGCTTTGGTCATGCCCATAACATTGACGGGCTTGCAGGCTTTATCGGTGGATACGCCGACAACCGTTTCAATCGGCAGACGCAATTCACGGATAGCGCGGATGATATTCTCCGGCCCATCAATGTTGGTTTGAACGGCTTCATAGGGAAAATATTCGCAAGTCGGCACCTGCTTGAGCGCGGCAGCATTAAAGACCAAATCGGCCTCTTGCAGCGCGGAACTGACACTATGGAAATCGCGTACATCACCAATACGGAAGGTCAGCAGCTCGCGGAAATTCTGGTAAATCACCTCATCAGTACTGACGGCACGTTGCAGATATTCCATGCGCATATAGTGCTGCTTGGCTTCGTCGCGCGAGAAAACAATGATCTGCTTAGGACGACCGAGCTCGCCGGAGAGCAAACGGCGTACGAGCACTTTACCCAATGAGCCCGTACCACCAGTAATGAGGATACGTTTATTTTCGAGGACTTGAGCGTTATTCATAAGTTCGTCTACTTCCAAGTTTCATAAGGTGTACTATCGGCAGCCATCTGAGCGATCATCTCTGGCCAAGGTGTGGGGACAAATCCGGTCTCGGCACGAAAGCGACTGGAGTCGAGGCTGCGATCAATTGCCATCTGCGTATCGGCTTCAACCTCAATTGATTTGTGATACGCGTCTTTGAACAGCAGCAGTAAATCATACTTGTTGATCGGTTCTGCCGAAACATGATATAGGCCATGCAACTCAGGCCCCGGCAGGATGACATCGTTTAAGAACTGCGCAATCGTCCCGGTCGGGAAGCCGCTGAACACTGCTTTCTGGAAGCCCTTGACCTTGCCGCTTTGCGAGAGAAACCACTCGAGTAAGCCGTAACGCGTGTTGATCTCCCGACCGATAATCGACGTGCGAATGGTCAAACCGTTATCCAGATAATCCACCTCGCCGAGTGCTTTGCTGCGCCCGTATAAATCCAGTGCATTCGATGGATCAGCTTCGGAGTACATCCCTTTCTTGCCATCAAAGACACAATCGGTGCTGATGTGAATCAAGCGGCTGCCCTGCTTTTTACATAAAGCGGCCAGTTGATGTGGGAAGCGCGTATTGATGTCGATGGCAAGGATCGGTTCTTTTGCATTTTCGCGCTGCTTGATTAGGCCGACGCAGTTGATGATCACATCCGGTTTGACCGCCTCAACTGCTTTCTGCACCGTTTCAAAGTTCAGGGCGTCCACGTGTTCAAGGATATTGCCACGAACGATGCCTTTCAAAGCGGGTAAGCTATTAGCAGTTTCGCGCACCGTCCCCCATACATCGTGATTACCACTTAAGTCCATCCACAGTCGATGACCAAGCATTCCTGTCCCGCCGACAATCAGAATTTTCATTGTGATAAGCCTTGGTGCAGATAGCTAAGGACAATGCGAGCGACTTTCTGTGCCACTTGGCGCTCAAGATATTCCGGCGGAATGCTCCACGAGGTGTCATTGTCGAGGACGATTTTGACCGTTCGTAAGATGCTCTCGGTATCTGTGCCCGCCAGAATATTGCTGCCGCAGTCGATGGTTTCAGGGCGTTCGGTGTTATCGCGCAGCGTGACGTTGCGGACGCGGTAGATGCAGCACTCCTCCTGCACTGTGCCGCTGTCGGTGAGGACGCACAGCGCATTCAACTCCAATTTGATGAAGTCGAAGAAGCCCATCGGCTCGTGCAGCCGCACATCAGGGTTAGTCACCTCAATGCCAAACTTCTTCATCTTGTCGCGAGTGCGGGGATGCAAACTGTACAGCACCGGATAGCCATAGGTTTTCTGGATTTGGTCGAGCGCAGCGAGGATGCTCCGCAGACGTGCTTCGTTATCCACATTTTCCTCGCGGTGCGCCGTAACCAAGAAATATTTTTGCGGTTCGACGTTGTAACGGCTGAAGGTATCTAAGGAATCGAGCTTCGGTTTGAAGGCTTCAACCACCTCATAAATCGGATTGCCCGTCACATAAATGAAGCGCGAAGGGATACCCTCAGCCATCAGGTTGTCACGGCTTTTTTGGGTGTAAGGCAGTAAGACTTTACTTGAATGGTCGATGATTTTGCGGTTGGTTTCTTCTGGCATACGCGGGTCATAGGCACGATTACCCGCTTCCATATGAAACACCGGAATGCCCATGCGCTTGGCGATAATGCTGACCAAGCCGCTGTTGGTATCGCCGAGTATCAAGATACGATCCGGTTGAAAGCGTAGGATTTCCCGCTCGGTTTCCATGAGGATGCGCCCGATTTGCTCGCCGATACTATTGGCGCGGATGCCGAGGTACACATCCGGTTGACGTACGCCCAATTCCTTGAAGAAAATATCGTTCAAGTTCGGATCATAATTTTGTCCGGTATGCACCAGCAAGTGTTCGCTGTGCTGGTCAAGCTGTTGGATGACCAACGACAGACGAATGATTTCCGGGCGCGTCCCAAGGACGGTCATTACTTTCATATGCAGGTTATGTTCCAGTTTAGAGTGATGTCGCAATGCTATACGCGACGTATCACGTCCTTACATCAACTCATGTTGCTTTTGGTTTGAATAAGGCGTGGAGTATACCTGTAAAATCGCTGCTTTTTTAGCTTGGATTTATCGAGGCAGAGGTTAAAGTTCGCTGCAATCCCACATGAAGCCGCAGCGTTCACAGAGGACTTTGCAAGCACGGCGAATAGTCGGCGCATTACAGGCGGGGCAAACGGTTGATAAGGTGTAATTGGGCAGAGGCAACGGTGGCATCATCGCGGGCAGTGGTGATGACGCCTCAACATTAGGACGCGGCTTGGTGACGGTTTTGGGTTTGGTCATTGGTAAGCCTTACATATTGAGACCAATTACACCGCCGAGTGGAATCTTCACGGTTACGGTCGTACCTTTATCTATCTCGCTCTCGACTTCGATGCTGCCTTCCATCGAATCAACCGCATCCTTGACGATGCTCAATCCGACGCCTAAACCGGGGATCTCACCGATATTTGTGCCTCTAAAGAACGGCTCGAAGATGCGCTCACGATCATCCGGCAGAATACCAATACCCTGATCTTGAACGGATAAGACAATCGTGTTGTCACGCAAGGCTGCACGAATGACAATCGGGCTGGTCGCTGGTGAATACTTCATGGCGTTCGCCAGTAGATGAGTCAAAATCAGGCGCATCAGCTGCTCATCCGAATTCACTTGGTTCATGTCGCCCTGCACGTCGAGCTTGACCTCATGCTGAACACGCAGTAATTCCTTGAGATCCGTAATCGTACTGGTGGCGGTACGCTCTAGATTATAGGGCGCGGGCGCGAAGTCCATGCTGTAGGAAATGCCCTTGACCACCAACGAGATATTATCCAACATGCCGGTGAAATGTTTGACCTGTCCCTTAATTTGTTGCAGGCGTTCAGCACGCTGCGCTTCGGTCATGCGCTTGCCATACAAATCCAGCAAATCGGCAGACGTGGAGATAACCGCTAGCGGCGTACGCAGTTCGTGAGATAAGCGCGACATCATACGGGTTTTGAGTTGGCTCAATTCCTGTTCTTTTTGCAGCATGACCAAGAGTTTCTCCTGCTCAAGCATGGCACGCTGCATCCAACGCCGCTCGCTAATGTCACGCGACGCAAAGATCACGCCATTAAATTCGCCTTGATCGCCGATTGCCAGCGCACCAGTCGTCTCTAGCCACACGTAGTAGCCGTCATTATGCCGCACACGGAATTCAAACGAGTCCGGTTGGCGCTTCTCGATGGCCGTGAGTAATTTACTCCTGACCATCTCTACATCATCGGGATGCACCAACTCGAAAACCGACTTATTCAGCATCATATTGGGCTTGTAACCCAAAACTCGTTCATGTGAGGGTGAGACATAGCTATAGTGCATGGAGGAATCGGCCAGCGACACCATGTCATGAATGTTATCGGTGATCAGGCGCAGCTTCTCTTCATTTTCGCGCAGTGCATCAGACACCTTGATGCGCTCATCCACATTGAGGATCGCGCCCAAGAACTGGCTGATTGAGCCATCAGGACGGCGAGCAAAGGGAATATAGCGATGGTTGTACCAGACGTAATTGTCGTCCGCGTTTCGCATCCGGAATTGATTTTCGAGCATTTGCCCATCGGCGGCGCTCAACAGCTTAGTCATGATCTCGTCATGATGCGGGCGGTCGTCAGGATGAATCAACTCGGTGAAGAAGCTGGCAGACGCGTTGGCGAGCATCTCTTTATCAAAGCCGAGATCGGATGGACGATTCTCAAAAATATTGTGACCCAAATCATAATCATAGATATAGATTTGGATGGGAACGGTTTCGGTCACCTGTTGGAAGCGATGTTGGCTTTGGCGCAGCGCGGCTTCGGTTTCTTTGCGGTCGGTAATATCTTGCACTGAACCCAAGAATTGGCGTGGTGTGCCATCCGCATGGCGGGCAAAAACGATGTCGCGGAAATCGTACCAGTGCCACGCACCGCTGGCATGCTTCATGCGATATTCGCTGTGCATCAGCTCGCCATCACGCGCGGTCGCTAAACGCTTAGCATTTTCCCGATGGCGCTCTAAATCGTCAGGATGCACCAAATTTGAGAAGAAATCACCCGATAATTGAGCATCCAACACCTCAACTGGATAACCCATATTTTGGGCGCGGTTGAAGAACACATTCCGCTTGAGATCAACATCATAGATATAAATATCGAGCGGCACCGTATCGGTGATTTGCTTGAGTAAGTTCTGGTTTTCGCGCAGCGCTTGTTCCGCTTGTTTGCGCTCGGTGATGTCCTGCATTGAGCCAAGGAATTGGCTTGGCTTACCATCGGCATCCCGCGCGAACACAATGTCCCTAAAGTACAACCACTGATAGTCACCATTACGAGCGGAGGCACGTAGTTCGCTCTCGATAATCTCTCCGTCTTTGGCTTCCATCAGATGTTTGCGATGTTCGGCCTGTAAGGCTAAATCATCTGGATGCACAAATGATTCGTAGAATTCGCCTTCCGGTAGATTCGGGATTTGTGGCGGGTCTATATCCGTAACAAGACGTTGATTGTGGTAAACGTCGCGGCGCTCCTTGACATCGTAGATATAAATACCGAAGGGCGCGGTATCGGTAATTTGCTTGAGCATATTTTGGCTCTGCTGCAAGGCTTCATCGGCTTGCTTACGCGCAGTAATGTCTTGCATTGAGCCGAGGAATTGGCTTGGCTTACCTTCCTCATCGCGCTTAAACACAGTATCACGGAAATAGTACCAGCGATAAACGCCGTCGCGCCGGCGAATTCGATTTTCACTTTCAATGATTTCGCCATCTTTGGCTGCCATCAAGAGTGCTTGATGTTTCCGGTGCGCGGTAAGCTCGTCAGGATGAACAAAATCCTCGTAGAAGTCATGCTCGGGTTTAATCAGGATTTTATCGGTTGACGGCTCATCCGTGTGGCGCTGGTTGTGATAAATATCACGCCCTTGTTTGACGTCATAAATATAGATGCCGAGTGGCGCAACATCCGTGATTTGCTGCAACATTTGCTGGTTATGCTGGAGGTCGGCTTCGGCGCGTTTACGCTCGGTGATGTCGTAGCCAACGCGCAACAGTTGAGTGGGTTTGCCGGTATCATCTCGCATGAAAACCGTGTCGTGATATTGGAACCAACGCCAGTCGCCATTGGCATGTTTCATCCGACATTCACAGATGATGACCTCACCGTCTTTAGCCGTAAGCAAGCGGTTGGTGTCCTCTTCAAAGGTAGAAGCATCGTCTGGATGAACGCGCTTCATGAAAAATTGTCCGTTCGCTTGCTGAACGTCGCTGTCGGAGTAGCCTAAGACACCATTCTGGTTATAGAAGATACATTTACCAACCACTTGATCGTATAGGTAAATACTTGTTGGCGCGGTATCCAAAATACGCTGAAGTAAATGCTGGCTTTTTTGGAGTTCGGTTTGTGCCTGCTTACGCTTCGAGATTTCGCGTAATGCGATCACAATGGACTGTACGGTACCGGCATCATCCATCACCAAATTATGAATCAGTTCAACCCATATATAATGCCCATCAATATGCTTCAAGCGCATTTCGATAGGGGTGGTGGAGGGTGTAACCAGTGCCTTACCAAAGTATTCAAATACGGCGGCAACATCATCCTCATGAACGAGTTCCATATGCGAATGTCCAATGAGGGTTTCAGGCTGATAACCCAACATCGACAAACAAGAGGGACTTATATAACGCGTTATTCCGTCCGGATTAATTTCGATAACGATGTCTGACATGTTATCGGTAATCAGACGTAGGCGCTGTTCCCGTTCGCGCAGGGCGATTTCGATCAGCTTATATTTATTGATGTTGCGCGCGGCTGAAATCATATTCACTTGGTCATCTTGGATTTGATAGACCAAGCCGATCACCACTTCAAACCAGATGTAGTCTCCTGCGTTATTGCGAATACGAAGTTCGATGGTGATTGGCTTATGGTGATCTCGGACGTCCTCAAAAGCCTGCACGACGCGCTTTTTATCGTCTGCATGAACCCATTCTGTCCAGCGATGATCCAGAACCGTGTTGGCGGAAAAGCTCAGCGCGCTTTCCACCGATGGGCTAACGTAATTGACTGTACCCACCTCATCGGTAATGACCACCACATCCGAGTTATTGGTCATCAGCATGTCGCGATAGGCTTTGCTCAGATAGAGTTCGGTCTCCATCTGGCGTACTTGCGTGATGTCCTGCAAGGTTAGGACTTGGGCGGGATGTCCCTCATAGGTCACCGATTCAGTTGTCAAACGAACCCAGATGAGGCGATTGTTAGAAACGTTTAAGCGAACATCGAGCGACTCTTTGCCGACAAGGGCGATGCGCTGGTGATACCAGTTGGAAAATGCTTGAGTGCTGGTTAAGTAAATGAGGCTATCAAGGTTAATCTTGAGCAGTTGATGACGCGATTTTCCAATCAGATTCTCAGCAGCGGGATTGGCAAAAACAATGGTATGATCTTCGCAAATCAATACCGGCGCGGCAACCTTATCCAGTAGGTAATCAAGCGACAAATTCTCAGACATCATAAACGTAAATCTCGGTTTTCCTGTCAGCCAGCGTTGAGAGCAGTTCTGAATGGGCGATTACCAACAAACTGGGCGCTTGTTGATGAGCAGTGAAAAGCACAGATCACAGGAAGATAACGCGTAATCACCATTTCGGGAAGATTTTTAAAGTATAACACTAGTGATTTCTAAAAGGCACAAAAGTAGGATGTCCTTTGTGTAATCTTAATTAATGTTCATCACACGAATAGAAGGGATGAGGGAAGCCATTATGCCCAAAATCGTCACCCCCGAATGGGTTAAAGACGCTGTTTTCTACCAGATTTTCCCCGACCGATTTGCCAAAAGCCCGAAGCTGCAAAAGCCGCATAATCTTGAACCTTGGGATACGCCACCCACGGTACAGGGCTACAAAGGTGGCGATCTCTATGGCGTGATTGAACACCTCGACCATATTCAGGACTTGGGTGCGACCTCTATCTACTTCACGCCGATTTTCCAGAGCGCGTGTAACCATCGTTACCACACACATGACTATTATCAGATTGATCCGCTGCTGGGCGGCAACAAAGCCTTCTACGATCTGCGCGATGAGATGCATAAGCGCGGTATGAAGCTGGTGTTGGACGGCGTATTCAACCACGCCAGCCGGGGTAACTTTTACTTCAATGATATTTTGGAGAACGGGCCAAACTCAGCATGGTTGGATTGGTTCACCGTCTATGATTGGCCGCTGACCGCCTACAGCGGCGACAAACCCGCGAACTACGAAGCATGGATCGGCAACCGCGCTCTGCCCAAGTGGAACACCGATAATCCACAGGTGCGCGAGTACATCATGAAAATCGCAGAATATTGGCTGCGCGAAGGGATTGACGGCTGGCGACTCGATGTGCCGTTCTGCATCACCAGCCCGGGTTTTTGGAACGAGTTCCGCACACGGGTGAAAGCCATTAACCCCGAAGCGTATATCGTCGGCGAAGTGTGGTGGGACAGCACCAATTATTTGCAGGGTGATCAATTCGACGCGGTGATGAACTACACCTTCACCGAACCGGTCATCCAGTTTTGCGGCCAAGGCCATCTCAACCGTGAGTTAGCCGTGACACGTCACTCGTACGATCCCTATCCGGCGATTGATGGCGAGCATTTTGCGGTTAAGTTCGAGAAAGCGCTCTTCCGCTACAACTGGGAAATCGCGCAGGTTCAGCTTAACTTGCTCGATAGCCACGATACCGCACGCTTACTCTCGATTGCCAGCGAGGATAAAGCGACAGTACGGCTGGCAACAATCCTCTTGATGACCGTTCCCGGTGCGCCGAGCATCTACTACGGCGATGAGATGGGGATACCGGGTAAGGATGATCCCGATTGCCGACGCACCATCAATTGGGATAAGCGCGACTCTTGGGATATGGAGACGCTGGCTTACTACAAGCAGCTTATCGCGCTGCGCAAGGCACATCCGGCCTTACGGCGTGGCTTCTTTAAGACGCTCAACGCCACGTCGATGACCTATGCCTTCAGCCGCGAGAAGGACGATGACAAGGCGATCATCGCTATTAATGTGGATAACAAAGCGCATAAGGTAGATATTCCGGTGAAGGGATTAGCCGAGGATGGCACGACCTTCAAGGCGGAATATGGTAAGGGCAGCTATAAGATCGAAGAAGGTGTGGTTAAGGTTACCATCCCCGCCCGCGATGGCATTGTATTAACCATTCCGGTGCTCGAACAAGGCAAATAGGTTGTCGGATTCATAGGGGAGGGCTTTTAAGCGTTGTCCGGTACTCAAAAGCGTCTCTGGTTAGTCTCGCCAGAGGCTAATTGCCTTGTCTCATAAGTCATATGGTATAATGAAGAGAGGAGGGAATAATGGGAAGAAAACGGAAGTTGCGAGAAATGAGTGAAGAAGAAAATGTGGAGCTAAAACGCATCAGCCAAATGCGAAAAGGAGAATATCGGGTCATCGAACGGGCGC
>JAABUG020109866.1:0-34509 GCA_011319215.2 Scortechinia acanthostroma
CCCCAAAGGTCAGAGCTGGGAGATAATCCATCAATAATCTTCACTGAACTTTCGAGGCATGCCCAAGGTCCAGAAAGACAGCCTGCCAGTAATGGACTACCATACTGGGGAAAAGCAAGCGTAATGTGCCCTACAGTACAGAGAACCCGGCTCCGCACTAAAGGTACGAGATTGAGCGACGTCAGCCATACCATTGCCCGGTTAAACCGTCGAGGGACAGTGATCCGGCCAGAGAGACTCCTACCCAGTCTCAATCACCCATCAAGCGCAAGATCAACCGCGCGACAGCTCCATCAAGAGACAGAGAGTATCAAGAAAGGGTGGACCTCTGGCCAAATCACTCCCAGCCGGTAGAGACAGGGGCATCGTCGTTAGAGGATTCCATGGGAATGCCACCCCAGCCAGTTCCGGCATTATCGTTGTTGGCGTCCTCTCCATCGGCAGCCTCATCGTCCGTATCATCGTCAAACTTGACCACCGCATCGGCAGGCTTGTAGGACTCGAGGAAATCGGGGACTTTCTGGCCGGTTTCAATCAAGATCTTCACGAGATCAGGGGCAATATCGGAGTTTCTGTCATTGTAGAAGGAGGTTGCAAGGCCTTCGTTGCCAATGCGTGCGGTACGTCCTGTGCACGGTTAGCTTACAGCCCAGGATAGTGTACGTGACTGATGCACTCACCAATACGATGAATGTACTCGGTGATGCCACCATGGGCGGTACTCGGGAGGTCAAAATTGACGACGTGCATAACGTTCTTGATGTCCAGTCCGCGAGCCGAGACGCCAGTGGCCACCATGATAGGGCACCTAGCACTACGGAAGGAACGCCTGTTGGACGGATTAGCACTAGCTTTCGCTGTTTTGGAGGAGGTCAACTCACAGAGCATCCTCACGTTCGCGCTGAGTCCGATCGGAATGGATAGAGGTGCTCGGAAGACCCATGTTGTACAAAAAGTCATCCAGGAAATCGGCCTGGGTCTTCGAGTTGACAAAAATCAGGGTACGAGAGGGCGGCATGGCCAACAGAAGGTCGTAGAGGCATTGCTTTTTGAGGTGATCCTCCGCGTAGATGATCTGTACATCTTCAGTAATGCTTCCGTCTCAGAATGGGCCTTGGAATTACTCACGGTCTGATCGACGTTTATGTGGGTGCTGCCAGGACGTCCAATGCGGATACGAACATGGTCTTCCGCAAGGAATTTGCGGGCCAAACTACGGCATTCGCGGTTGAAGGTTGCAGAGAACATCATGTAACGATGGTCCGCATCCTCGTTCACGTCTTCTACATGTCAGCACAACATACAGAAAGTGACAAAAGTGATTCATACCTCCACCAGACATGATTTTGGTAAATTCGGATTCCCAGTCGGAGAGAAGAAGCTCATCGGCTTCGTCGATGATGGTATACCTTACAAGAATTATTAGTCTTTAAGTAAATGATCAGGAAGATTTGACTTACTTGACCCGGCGAAGGGAAAGAACATGAGGCTTGTCCATAAAGTCCAGCAGTCTGCCGGGAGTACCGATGAGAATGTCACATCCCTTCTGGAGCTCCTCACGCTGCTCACGCACGGGAGCGCCACCGTAAACGACACAGGGACGCAACATGGAGCGATAGCATAGACGACGAGCCTCGTCAAAGATCTGGGTAGATAATTCTCTGGTTGGAGCAACGATGAGCACCAGTGGCTCGGCACGAACAGCATCGACCGAAGGATCGAAGCCTTTGGCCAAGTTAGGACGGGGCGCTGCCAGCTTTTTGGCCTTGCCCATAAGCTGGGAAAGCACGGGAATCAGAAAAGCAGCCGTTTTACCAGAACCTAACTCGTTGATTTTGTTATTCAATCTTCTTAGACGAGGGGTATCAGCTTTCATACTCACCCGTCTGGGCTATGGCAATCAGATCATGACCGGTAAGAACAGCTGGAATGGCGTAGGCCTGGATAGGTGTGGGGACTTCGTAGTTGCACAGACGAATGTTTTCACGCATGATAGGATGGAGACCGGCGTCATCAAACTTGAAGTGTCAATATTGAGTACGGATATAGCGTAGGATAGCAATAGACTTACGTTCTTGACCGGGTTAGGACGCTCTCTACTTTCAGCGATGACATCGATCTTTTGCAAGCTTCACATGGTCAGCTGGAAGCTCTTCATCAATTGAAGAAAGGGTTCACTTACTTTCCGATTTTGAGACCAGCACGGTTGATGAACTCGTTACGGAACAACATGTCCTCGAGCTCTTTATTGGGAGGGCCGACGTCACCAAACTCATCGTTCCATTCATACTTAGCAGCGTTGGCGGCCCACTCAGGATCTTCACTTTGTTGAGTGACCTCTTCTGGCTTCTCAGCAGGAGCAGTGTTGTACTTGGTGTAGTCGTACTGCTCGGGTTGAACCCATCCCTTCTCGCGAGCGAGATTGGAAGCTTCGGCGTTTTTGTTGATTTTGTCGTCTGTCACTTCTTTGAGCGCATTGCTCATGTCTGTGACATCGAAGCTATCCATTCTGGCAGGTGGATCAACGTTCGAAGCTCAGAAGGCGTAGGGAACCTAGAACGCGTGAAACTGTCAGAAAATCACTATCAAGTATAGCCAAAGAGGCCAACCACTGAATGCTTGCTCGAGATGTGAGAAGAGGCCTTGGCCACAGGGAAAGAGAAGCAATGCAGGCTGAGTAGAGGAAGTAATTACACGAGGGATGATGGGAGAGATATGAAGAGAGGGAACAAACTGAGCGAAGCAAAGCAAAGGAGGAGAGAATCCCACCTAGCAGAAACCACTTGCTGTACTGAAGAAGATGGTCAAGAGACCGATGATGATCGACGCAGAGAGTAGAGCTGTATGAGCTTCTTCACGGAGGATAGATGAGGAGGAAAGAAGGAGATGAATTTTTTCTCAGAGAAAGATGGGGGATGGAAGAAATCAAAACAAACACAAGGTACAGAAGCTGCCGGAATAGTAGAGAGCAGAGTCGCCGACTAAGCGAACCTGTCACCCAACCTGATGCGTCCTGGTGATGCGGGTCTCTCTTCTGTCAGGTGCTCTGTGTCTGTTTGAATGCAATTGTCTGTATTGCACGCTGAAAGAAGAGAGGGCTACTACTAGAGTATAAGATCTGGAGCACCTGGAGGAAGCAAGGGAAGTTTGTAGAAAGCAATGTGTCGGTTAGGATACAGATATCGCTGCAAGCTGCATCGTTTAAAGAGTGGGAGCCAAAACGTGATATGTGATCCTGGGATACTGTGAATATAAGAAAATAGCGGACTAGAACCCCGGTTATGGCTCCTCATAGTCACCATAGCTGGCTGATGCTTCCAGGAGTCTTTCTGCTACGCTGACAACCGGTATGATACATAGAGGATTCAGGACACCAGAAGGACGGGGGGTTATAGATAGTCAAATCAGACAAATGTCAGTCTTGCCAAATGTTGGCCAACCTGCATCTGATATGCAGGTAGCCTTCTGTTTCGTTTACCTGCGGGTTGGCAAGTCTTTGGCTCTTCTCAACAGTATTTCGACATGCAGTTCAATCCGGTAGAGTTCAAGAGAACCCAATGGATTCCTCGTACGCGAGCTTATCATATGGCTGGTCTGCGTCTGCTAGTATTCCAGCAACGGGGGAGCAAACCAAACATGTGCAGTCCTGGGAGGAGATCAATAGATCAATAATCGTTACTGTTTGTCTTTCCGCCTCTCCAGATATCTTCTGTATATATCCTTTGACTTATCTGGGCTTAAACATAATAGCCAGGAGACAGCTCATTAGATGGAATCTTGTGTGGACGTCCCCGATCTGTTGGATGGAGGAGCATGATGGCACTCCTTCTGATATATCATGAGGCGGATATATAGTTATTTGTTGGTGCCACCATTTGCTTCAAAGAACATCGGACCGACGAGAAACAGTAATTTCGTTAAAATGTTAAGCGAATCAAATTGTCGTAGAACCTGAGAACAACTCCCAAGCTGCTCATGATCAACTGAGTATCCTCACTGAGCTTGGGGCTGATTCAACAGCCAACACGCCAGAAATAATGTAGTTTGGCTGGATGCCTCAGGCCTCGACGAGCAAGACCAATCGGCGACGGACATCATTTAAGTAGTAGCGGAAGGAAGATGACCACATCGCTAACAGGAACAGATCCATCATCATGATGCCAAAAATGTCATTTCCCATTCAGCAACTCTCCGACAATACCCATCTACAGCTCGGTGGCAGTCGCGCCCACCGAACTCCGAAGTAGGATCGGGATGCTCCGCCCCGTCGAGTACTACCCTACTACGCTTTGGTTCCACTCCTCAACCACCTAAAAGCGGGCGGAAGGGAATATACGCAGTAGTGGTTATCACGGCGTCCCTTTGCTCCGAAATGTCAACCACAGTCACCGGTGTTCTTTAAGCTTCTGCGGATAATGACACCGAATTTGTATTATTACTCACTCCCCTTTCTCACAGTTGTTGAGACTTCACCATGTCCATGTCGTCCCCAAAGTCCAATTCGGTCGGCCCGGATGCGGTCGCACCTAGGCGTGTGACCAATTCATTCACAGAGCGAACGACCCGGCTTGAACGAGCCCTCACCAACCCTGGAGCTGTCAAGATCAACGTCAAAGGTGCTTTCATTGTCGACGAAGAGTCTCGATCGAAAAGTCCCGCGTCATCGTCGGACGGCGTTCACTACGAGA
This sequence comes from Scortechinia acanthostroma, assembly GCA_011319215.2. Lineage (NCBI taxonomy): Eukaryota > Fungi > Ascomycota > Sordariomycetes > Coronophorales > Scortechiniaceae > Scortechinia > Scortechinia acanthostroma. The sequence continues at coordinate 4,689 of JAABUG020109866.1, forward strand.
GCCAGGATATCCGTCTCCCTCACCATACTGGCCTCGTGAGCCATGTCGCTGTCGATGTGAGTGCCTCTCTCTTCTTTTTTTCCGCGGTTCCCCGCAGAATCCTCACCCCGCAATCATGAACAAAAAAAAGTCGACCACGCGCATACATCTAAATAACAAGGAAATATATCTAACCTTCCACTTTTTGCAAAATCTATAGATTGGAGGCTCGCTCGCGAAGCTCGTATATTTTACCAGGGAATTGGACTCTCCTTACAACGGTGGTCGCCTGAATTTCATCAATTTCGAAACTCACCGGATTGATTTGTGCATTGACTTCATCCGACAATTGAAAGAGGAGCATGCGAGACTCAATGGCCCCTCTAGAGATGAGATGTGTGTTGTTGCTACGGGAGGAGGCGCCTACAAGTACTACGATAAGTTGAAGGAGACGCTGAACGTGAACATCATACGGGAAGACGAAATGGAATGCCTCATAACAGGTCGGTTTACTGGACTACCTCAATCCTCGCCTGCCAAAAAGAATACTCGACTAATTCCTGCCACAGGTCTTGATTTCTTCATTACCGAGATCCCCAATGAAGTGTTTACATACAGCGAAGCCGAGCCGATGCAATTTGCCGAGGCCCGACCGGATGTTTACCCGTACCTATTAGTCAACATCGGTTCAGGAGTATCAATGATCAAAGTGTCTGGCCCAAAGCAATTTGAGCGTGTGGGTGGTACTCACCTTGGCGGTGGCACATTCTGGGGCTTGATGTCGTTGCTGACCGGTGCTCGGACCTTTGACGACATGCTGGCCATGGCGGACCGAGGCGACAACAGTGGGGTGGACATGTTAGTTGGCGATATCTATGGCATGGACTATACCAAGATTGGACTTAAGAGCACTGCCATCGCTAGCACATTTGGCAAGGTCTTTCGTTTAAAGAATGCTGCCGAGCGACATGCGGAGGATGGAGAAGGCCTCTGTCACGACGGCGCTGAGCAACAAAATGGCGAAGTCAAGTTCAGTCATGAAGACATGAGCCGAAGCTTGCTGTATGCTATCAGGTACGTTGCTGGTTGTCATCAATGACCTAATGAGCAGTTCACGCTAACAGCATTCAGTAACAACATCGGGCAAATTGCCTACTTACAATCTGAGAAGCACCAGGTCAAGCACATATACTTTGGCGGCTCGTTTATTCGGGGCCATCACCAGACGATGAATACATTATCGTATGCCATCCGATTCTGGTCCAAGGGTGAGAAACAAGGCTACTTCCTGCGCCATGAAGGTTACCTCGGCGCTGTTGGCGCATTTCTCAGGAGGCAACCAGAGAACTGGGGTCGCAGAAATAGTATTCATGACGCAAACTCCGCGATCCAGGCGGCGAAGGAAGCCGTTCAATCCAAGAAAGAAGAGGGTTCTGGCTCGACGTAGCTCGAGGACCCGTATCTTCACGCCCATCTGGATTACCAACACGTTCTCGTCTCATTTCAGTTTTGATACCCGTTCGTTGACGTTGCCCGCCTAAGTTACTCATACATTGCAAGCCCTTGAGGATCGAAGCTGCTCGTTCAAACTGGCTGTTAACACAAACACCCTCTCCAATTCTCTGACTACTCATTGTCCATCATCTGTGAGCGTTTTGTACAGCATCACTTGTGTTATGATATTCTTTTGCTTGTATTCTTCTTTCGCAGGTCTATCTCTCACCTGCTCCTTACTCACCTGCATCCATACACTTTGGCTCATCCTAGACATTTCTTTCTACTATCACTATGGTTGTACCTGTCCTGTCCACCTACTGTCTTGTTATCCATATTTGGGCCGCTTGATTTTGCAATAGACTTTCGGCATACCTGGTTGAAGACACATGGAGGGGACTTGATGTCTTGTCAGACTGATATTTCTAGATTTTAATTCATAGATTGACTCTTGCGTCATGAATGCTTCAAGTACTGAGGTGGCCATGATCTCTCTTGCGGTCCTTGAGTATTGTCATAATATTAAACGGAAGTGGCATAATACAGTGACTGATCTCACTTATCTTTCATGATCAGTCTTCTGCCGCAGCCCCTTGCAGTTTATAGTAGAATCCTTATATCTCACATAGACTGGGCCTATAGTGAGTTATCCAGTAAGCCATAAGTAAGTCAGCACTGGGGTAGATTTCGAACACTCATGCATTGACACAACCACCTTAATTCAAATGCTATTTTTGAAGGATAGATAATGGATGACTGTATACCTACTAGACATAGTTTCTTCTAAGCAACAGCACATTCCTTGTTCAGGATTAAAACACCTCAAATTAGGTTCTCAGCACAGACTGTGCTTAGAGACTTTGAACCTTGAAAGACTTTACTATGGGGTATTTTCGTTAGGCTATGTACTAAAGGTGAGGTTCCTACCTAAGGTACAGTGCTTTAGCTTGCCGAATGCCGAATCCCTGGGGCCTGGGCGTTTGTCTAACCACACCAACCAGTAGAATTGGGCGAACTATATCGACTTAATCCACTATCAAGGCTTGAGACCCCACTGATCTCCAAGATAAGCCAAACTGAAGTGAAATAGAGAGGTATGTGAGGGTAAAATGACAAAATCACAAAATGACTGATAAAATGACAGACATAATAATAAACTAAAGGCCACTCTATCACAGCAAAATATTTGTCGTTTTGTCTTTTATTTAAAGATTTCTGTCGGACACCAGTCCTAGCTTCATAATGAAAGGTATCCAGGACTAAGATGGGCCAACCAGTTACGCGCTATTGTCTTTGCTTTCAGTTCGAGCAGCTACCCGATGTAGAAGCAATTCACCTAAGTTCGTTTGTCTACCAGAGTCTCTTTGTTTGGTCTACGCTGAGACCCCAGCAACTCTTTCTCCTTTTCTCAAGTACATTCACTTTCTTCAAGTACATTCGTTTATCTCCTAATGTCCTCTTTCTTCTTCTCAATCCGGCTGCAAAGTATTTTCGTCTTAGATTCATAGCCGACAAAGCCCTTTGATCTCTACTGCAAACATGGAGGACCAGTATGTATGACATTGCATGCATACACGGAAGGGCAGACACGCTAACATCTGTACTTAACGTTCTAGCTCTACGGACGCAATAGTTGTTCACTCTGATGAAGAGCGGAAACCTTCACTACCTGCCTTTGATGCGGATGAGCGAGCCCCGCCTCGGTCGATTAAGATCAACTCTATACCGATATTCGGTCCCCAGCAACCGATGCCGGCCCACCTCGTTGATATTCTCGACGAATGGCACAAGGAGAATGGTTGTAAGCTCCCGCCGTGCAAATATAACATCAGACCGAGCCTGCAGAAGTGGAAGGTCTTTGACCGGGAGGGCAAGGAGCTGGAACTTTCAAGATATGCGATCCTCTGGCCGTGCACGTACTCGGTCCTCGTGCTGCATTCGCCTGACTTCCCGCAGAAGCTGGTCAGAAGCCGTTGGCCGCACGGGTCGAGGCGCGGGATTTTCCTGATCGCATGGCGGGGCGTGAACAATGGATTCGAGGCCAAATGCTGCGCCATTCGTTATTTCGCTCCGGCATTGAAGGACATCGTTCACTGTCCGGATACGTGGAAGATTCCGATCCCCGATCTGGACCCAGCGGGGAAGGGTATCAAGAATCGGCGCCTGTCAGTGGTCACGGCTCCATCTCAGGTGCTCGTACTGAACCGGGGACAAGAGCCGGAAAGCGAAAAGGAGCCGGAAAAGAGGATGAGGATGACACGCGCCCAGCGCGCCCTGCGCGAGACCCGGACCAGCGACTCGAACTCCGGGGATGCTTCAGAGTCTTCTGATGAAACAAACTCGCCGGGAGAGGAATCCTCCGACGCTTCATCATCGTCCGAAGAGGAGGAAGAAGGAAACGTCACTGCGCCAATTCCCAAGAGACGCCGGCTCCAACAACAAACATCTAATACCCTGGTGAGGACTCGCAAGGCGACCAACGCGGCCAAGGCGACCAACGCGGCCAAGGTGACCAACGCGGCCAAGGTGACCAATGCGACCAAGGTGACCAACGGGACCAGGGTGACTTTTAAGCTTGTCTCCTACAGGTCGGGAGGCGCTATTCGCGCCTTTCCCCTAGAGGAATGCAAGACTGGCAGAGATCTCTTCGACAAGGCACAGAAATTTTTCCGACTATTCGACAAGAATGTCAACGTCACAATTCTTTCATGCCAGATCTCGTCTGAGCGTGCGCAGCATTTTCTTTTCGGCAGCGAGGGTGAATTCGAGCTTCTCATTGAAGAGGCCAAGGACAAGAGCACGGAAGATGGAGCAGTTACCATCGAAGTAAACCATGTTTTAGAACCTTGAGGAGGCTAAAACTCTGTTTCCTACTGCATAAGGTCATCGGCCATCCGGAGTGAGAAGTTTCGCGAGGATCAAGAAATGGGCGCATCGAAATTATCTCGCATATCAATCAGTTTTTCTTCAAGTATCTTCTAGCCAGTTACTCCAAAGTACATAATGTTATTGCAAGGATCATCAATGTACCAATGTACATCACGCTGAATTGATTCAATGAATCGTATCATTACTCTCGTGGGATATTTTGAGCATTTGCTCTTGTTTCTCTACTGGAGATGGGATTAAGGTTGCAGTTGATGGCAGAATGACTAATTAACCACGTGGGCTTGCGCGTCTCCTGTCGGTTCAACCTCTTTTCGATCCCCTGAAAACCAAGTGAGCTTTTCCTTCGAAGAAACTACTAACCATGCTCCAAGCATGAATTCAGCGTCTGCTCGATGCCTCCTCCACCCGGCTCACCTCCCCCTATCCCTCCGCCCGTCCCCGTTGAGACTCACCCAAACCGAACAAGCAGCTTGAAGCCTCCGCCGCAGCACCGCGTGCTGCCAGATCCCACACGGCTCGCTCCAGAAGACGCATATTTCTCCTCTTCTCATCTAAGAGGTCGGACTGCGAATGCAAACTACGATGACTCACTCCGAGCGCTGAATGGCAATGCTGCTGCTTTGCGACCGCCGCCCGGGTTTCCAGGCGCGGACAGTCGAAAAGAGCGGAAAGTGAGGGGGACGAGCAGACGAAGGAGACGAAAAGGGGCATGGAAAAAGTTACTCTGGGTAAAGCAGTCATGTAAGTCTTGACCACAATTTAAAAATCCGTTGCCAGAAGGCTGAAGAGACTGACGGGAATGGCACAGATCCGGACAACTACACCGACACCGAAACCTTTCTCGACCATCTCCAGCGCAACCCGCGCGTGCGGCCCTACGACTTCTGGCCTCTAGTGGCTGACTCGACGGTGATTGTTCAACATGTCGCCTCGGTGGCGATCTTCGTGTCCTGTTTTGTTGGCATTGTCCAGGAAAGAGTGAGCCCTGTTTCGGTCGTTTGCTGGGGCAGTGTCGGGACGGCCATGGGGTGGATTCTGTGGGACTCTTGGGTTTGGAGAGAGCACCATGCCGAACAGTTTGAGAATGCGGAGCGAATCGCGGACGGGGACGATGGTTCTAGTTCGAGCTCCGCAGCGAGCTCGGTCAATCCGTCGTCCGGGGCTGCGTCGCGACCGATTGGTCCGAAAGATGGTCACAACGAGGTTCACGGGCTGGGACTGACCATGTCCAACGGTGAACCTGGCGGATTGCTGCGGCGACGTAGTACAGGATTCAGTGGTGAGGCTTATGGCCCGTATGATCCTGGCTCGCCTGGTCACCAGGCCAATGGTGGCCTCAGCAATATGCATTTGTACCATGGCTTCCAGGAGACGGACGAGACTTTGTTACTCTCGTCAAGGAACCGCCAGCGGCTGTCCACTGTCAAGTCGGCGTTCCTGATCTACTTTTCGCTGCTGGGACTCAGCCCGATTCTGAAATCGCTTACCAAGTCTACCGCCAGCGACTCGATTTGGGCGATGAGTTGCTGGCTGTTGTTCATGAACATATTCTCCTTTGATTACGGAAGCGGGGAAGGCGCAGGCGCCACCAAATTCCCGGCTTCGCTGTCCACCAATGCGGCTGTGATGGCATCGACTGTCCTCGCGTCTCGTCTGCCGTCTACAACCCATGTCTTCAGTCTGATGTTGTTCTCAATTGAAGTCTTTGGACTGTTTCCCATCTTCCGCCGACAGCTACGGCACACCTCCTGGACGGGACATGCGTTCCTGACGCTGGCGCTGGTCATTGTGGCCGGAGGTGCGGTCGGAATGACCCTGCGCGGAGGATGGACCGCCGCGGTGGTGGGGTCGTTCTTAGGAAGCATTATGACTGCGTTTGCCATGGGGGGATGTAGCTGGTGGCTCATCAGTCTACAGAAGTACAAGAACGTGGTGACAGGCCCATGGGACCCAGCACGGCCGATCATCCGGCGACAGTGGGATTAGCTCATGCCATGATGCCAGACTGCGTGATTTTGGGATGGGCTTGAGCGCGTGTCTATGAGCCATTTACTTTGTCATATTCTCGTTTGAGCTTATGGTGTTCCGGTCCTGATACGATACCCTTTGGTTTCTACTTGATCTTTGAATTTAGACCAATACTATGTGCAAGGACCATATCTTGCGACAGGCTCACAAGCCAGTTCTCTTAGACTACAGTCCCTCGACAATAATTTTAATGCCTCGTGGTTCAATGCTCAGCGCACTGTTCTTCAGTCTTGCGCGTCGAATACCACCCCAGGAATGTACGGCTGTCCAGCATGCCGGAGGCGGCGGCTACAGTCTGGACTCTGGACAGCAATGGAACAACAAAATCAAGATTCGACGTTGAGCGGCATTTTTGCTTCAGGGGGCTGACAATAGCAATTGCTTTGGGCTAGATTCTCTGATCATCATGTGCTGGTTCATTGTGCTTCACCTTCTGCGTCTGACATCAGATATCTCCACGCAGAAATAGGAAAGCATACTTGAATAACTTGCATTGGGGCCAGACGGCTAGAAGGCATTCTAGCTTCTCCACTGTATCCTGCTCACGCTGGGGATGGGAATGTTTATTATGTTATTACTCTCAGTTGCTGATGGGTGAAGGCTAGCCCACTGAAGGGGTCGTGGTCTATTCACTAGAATATAACCAGCTCTCACAAGTTGTGAATCCCTTTCTTTTCTTGACATTTCTTTCGAGGGTCTTTGCCAGGGTCGGCAGTGTGGTTTGTCTCAGGCTGGTTTGTCCGTCTCAGTCTGCTCGGGGGGCTTCAGCTTGTCTTTCTTTCTTCCTTGACACTCTTTTTTCGCGTCTCATCCCAATTGCCAATCGCCAACGCAAGATGCTCAAGTTCCTTGTTTTCAGCCTGATGGCTGTCCAGGCCGTGATGGGCTTGAGATTTGCCATGTATATCGATCAGTAAGAGCTTCCCTAGACTTCCTGCGTTGAGTCTATTGACGCGTGCGCTAACAGCTAACAATCAGGTACCACACTCTTGATCTCCCAGGTAGCGACCAGACCCAGGGCATCACCCACGCCATCATGGCTTTCGCCCCATCTAAGCAGTTCAACTCCGATTCCTCGTTCACTCCTTTTGACTCCGTTGAGAACATGCGTAAGCGCTTCGGACCTGACACCAAGGTTATGATTGCCATTGGTGGATGGGGCGATACTGCTGGCTTCTCCGATGCGGCTAAAGATGAAGTCTCTCGAACCCGGTATGCGAAGAATGTTGCGACGATGATTAACAATTTGGGCTTTGACGGTGTTGGTAAGTCAAGTTGCCCATCTGTCACCATTATCAACATGCAGGCTGACTAGGAGGTAGATATCGACTGGGAATACCCCGGCGGCAACGGCGACGACTACAAGAAGGTCCCCAACTCGCAGAAAACCAGCGAGATCGAGACGTACCCACTCTTCCTGCAAGCCATCCGCGATGCCATCGGCAAGGACAAGGTCCTGTCCATTGCAGTCCCCGGCAAACGCGGCGACCTTATCGCCTTCACAAAGGAGCAAGGACCGAAGATCTGGCCGTCCGTCGACATGGTCAACGTCATGTCGTACGACTTGATGAACCGCCGCGACAACGTGACGAACCACCACACCAGCGTGGCCGGGTCTTTGGATACCATCAAGGCGTACGAAGAGATCGGCCTCGACACCGCCAAGATGAACCTGGGATTCGCGTACTATGCCAAGTGGTTCACGACTGATCCGAACAGCGACTGCGCGGACCATCCGATCGGATGTGCCGTCGTGACGCTCGAGAACCCTGATGGCTCGGACACCGGCAAATCTGGCGCGCTGACCTTCGAGAAGAGCACCATGGCCGCGCCACCGGATAATCTGAAGACTTCCACGGATGGAACCTGCGGCTATGCCAAGGGGACCAAGTGTCCGTCTGGATCGTGCTGCAGTCAGTATGGAAACTGGTATGTTAATCTCAACCCTACTACAGCTTCAGGCTGGCTAATTGAAACTGAACAGCGGCACCGGCAACGACTTCTGCCAGGCAGGCTGTCTCTCCGACTACGGCGATTGCAAGGGCATTTCTGTCACTGATTCCTGGCGCCGCGCACTCAAGGACGGCAAGACGGATGAGCAGGCTGGGGGTCAGTACTACTGGGACAGCACGGTCAATCTCTTCTGGACGTGGGATACGCCTGCGTTGATCGATCGCAAGTTCAAGGATATTGTGGCGGCGGAGAAGCTGGGTGGTGTCATGGCCTGGAGTCTGGGTGAGGATACTCTGAACTGGGAGCATCTGAAGGCGATGCAGAAGGGTGTTGGCCAGTAGTACTCCATTGCGGAGCGAAGCGTAGCATGTCTTGTTCTGGGTTAATACCTCAATATTAATCGCGCTTTAATCCATATCAATCTCTCTGACAGTGTAGTAATCAGGTATCTACATAGTAAGGTAGGTGGTTGTAGTATGTGAAGCACAGTAGATAAGACTCGACCAATCCGGAAGCGGGATTCCGCACGGGGTCGCGATGGTGGCCGCCATTCCATCCGCAAACATCAATGAAGCAGTCCCAGCACTCCTCCTATCGCTTTAGCAATATTAATTTAAGAGGACATGGACCTCACAAGCAGGATGAAGAATATGCGTCTTTCTCTCCAGCAACGGCAACCTCGCTGCAAGTGCAACAATGAGACTCGTCTACCTCCTCCTCCCCCTGAGCCTGGGGCTACCAATCACCATCTCCGTCGAAGGCACGGAAGTATACCAGCTCCAACACCAGCTTCAACTCCAACGACCTGAATACCAACAGCAAGAGCAACAGACAATCATCGCACAAAACCACTCAGAGAACGACCACCCCAGCTCCAGTCTCCACGGGTCATTCATTAACCTCAACCTCACCCACCGCAAGCTCAACAACAACAACACAACAAATGCTACGCTGGCTGCAACCAACAAAGACAAAATCCTCTCCGCATACCTCCACACCCTCCAAACCACCCACCTAACAGCGCACACGCTGAGCCAATACACCCCCGAACTCCTCGCCCTAGCGCTCTTCTCCCTCCTGCCCCTCACCCTCGCCATCCTGGCCCTCGCAGAGCGCATCTCCCGCGCCTGGACCGTCGAGGCGTACCCCGAGCGCGGGCGCGACAGGCGCAGGTTTCTGGGCCGCGAGAGGCGGTGTCTCATGCTGGCGAGGAGGGAGAGGGAGAAGAGGGCTGGGGCGGAGAGGGGGTGGTGGGTTATGGAGCGGAAGCGATGAAATTCATTTCTTTTGGGGATTGATCTGATCCGTGGTCTATGGAGGTCCCGAAGATGAAGATGAAGGTGTTTCCAACGAGGTGGCTGGGGCTCTTCTCGACGTCGCTGAGGGAGAGTTGCGTTTGCACCGGTCACCAGTCACCAGTCACCAGTTGTGGTGTCTCTAGGGCTGCTCCAATGTGGCAGATTTAAATCTCGTCCTCACTTGCGATGAAATTCGCATTGTTGGCGATGGTATGCGGCGGTTCGTGGATCGAACCAACAGGATCAGGATGGCTGGACCATCTTGATTAACCTCCGGTCAGACTTCAGTGAAAGCTGATACGAAGGACAGAGACGACGTGTCTATGTACAGTCTCTGTGTATAATAAGTCTAGATAATATAATGCTTCCGGCATAACCGACCATTCTGATGTGGCAACCCATCCTCAGTCTCCACAGTCCAGTCCTCACTACCCACAGCGGTAGGGGCATAGAACAATCCCAACGGATCATACCGCTGCTTCAGTGCATACAGACGCGGGTAGTTCTCGCCATAGAACGCCTGCTGGAAGTTCGGCTCGAGGATATCCGCCTCGGACATGTAGGCGCCTGCATCAGGGCAGGTGTCCCTCCATTTTCCCAGCACGTCGTTGCTGAAGTAGTTCATGGCATCCAAAATCTCAGCGTCGGTGGCATTGCTGGCCCAGCTGGTCGAGGTGATGGCGTGCATGAGGGTGTTGCGGAAGGCCGGGTTTGCAGAGTTGGCTGGATAGCCGTCCGGCAGCTCGGCCTTGAGGTTGTAGGCGAGCAAGGGGTGTCCGGCCTCGATGGTGGATCTGAGTGTTTCAAAGGTGGTGTTGAAGAGGGTGGCATTCTCCCAGTTCGCACGGGGGAAGAGCCGCGAGCCGGTCATCATCGTCGACAAGGCGACTATCTCCACGGGGTAGCCGGCGTACCAGGCGTCGTAAAAGTTGTCGTAGTAGGTCGAATTGGGGGAAAAGGTGATACCGAGCTTCTCGAGCTGGTCGTACCAGGGCTGCATAAGAGCGTTGAATTCCGCGATGGTGTGGTTGACGGCGAAGTACGGGTTCATCAGGAACTCAAACGAGTCGGTCCCCGTGGCCCTAACCCAGAAATAGGAGTGGGTGCCTGCGTCGGCGTAGACGGCGAACCGCTCAAAGTAGGCGCGCACGCCGGCCCAGAAGGCGTCGACGGAGACGTTGGTGCCAGTCGAAAAGGAACCGGTGGACACTGTCGCGCCGACTATGGGGTGCACGCGCGAAATGATCGAGGTGACCACACCATAGGTGCCTACCAGTGGCACCCGTTAGTGTGTGAGACTCTTCCTCGAAAACAGCAGAGACGTACCTCCACCACCTCCACGCAACGCCCAGAACAGGTCGGGATCAGTCTCCTCGGTCACGGTAACGAAGCGACCACTGGCAAGAACCACCTCGAGGGCCAGGACCTGGTCCGCAGCCAAGCCGTAGATGCTGGACATGGGGGAGTGACCACCACCGAGGACGTACCCTCCGGCCACGCCAACAGTCTATCATCTGTCAGTGACAGTCACATGGAGCGGTTGAAGTAGCTTACCCTGCACTCGCCACCAATGGCAGTGAACCCGAGTTCCTTGCCCTTGGCGTAAATCTCAAATACCTCAACACCGGAACCCATTTTGACAGCGGGACCGCTGTAGCGAGAACTTTTGTAGTTCTCAATGTACTCAATATCCTTGAGGTTGTGTGTCCAGATGCCCAGGGCACCGGCACCAGTGGACTTGCCGTTGAAGTCGTGGCCGGTGTTCTTCACGACCAGACGGATGCCGGTGTTGCGGGCGAAGTTGACGGCCAGCTGGATCTGAGCCACATTGCTCACATTGACCGCGTAGCTGCTGTAACCACCGACGGTGCAGTTGCCGGAGGGGTTATCGGTAGGCAGACAGGTCCTACCCTCGTACAGTGGCCACATGATCGATGCGGGATCGGCAACACTGCCAATCAGCCAGGATCTTTGTTGATACGACAGAACTTACTGCATGTACGGGTTGGTCCAGTTGGATGTGATAGCCTCACATTCCGCCGCATCGTACTCGGGCCATGAGGAGTAACAAAAAGCGGCCAGAGGGACGGTCTTGACCAATGCACCGCCCAGAAGCAGGTCAAACAGCTCCCAGGTCGACTTGGACGGCCATAAGATATCGCCTGGGAAGACCTTGCAGAACTTAACCGAAGCGGAAGCATTGTTCCCAAACGCAAAGAGCTGGATCTGGTGTTGAATGGTAGTGCTGAGGGCCAGCACCGCGTCTGTCAGCTGCAGAGTCTCTGCGGGGAAGAGAGAAGCACCCGCAGCCGTCGAGGTGGAGGACACGGACTGAGCAGCGACAAGAGTGACATTGGATTTGGCCGTGCAGGAGTTGCAGAGGGCAAGACCCGCAAGGAGGACGGTCCCGGGGGAGAAACGCTGACGGGGAGCCATCTTTGGAGGAGAGAAGAGGTGATCAGCAACGGCTGATCAAGAGGATGTCAGGACTCAGCACTAGTATTTAAGGATTGACATGATGCTCAACCATTCAACAAAGATGGTTTAGGCACAATGCGGATAAACCCTGCATGGTGCATGTATGCCGTGTCAACCGTCACGATGAAGATTGGAGGGAGAAGAACCCGTCAGCAGTAGTGTGCAGCATGCTTGGACTAATAATCAGCATTGACCAGTAAGAGCAATGCTCGAGTCATGTCACCGTCTCTGGCTGCAGAAATTTAGATTCGTCAGTAGATAGGTAGATACTAAAGAGGAGAGTAGAAGTTGAGAGAGATGAAATTGTCCCGGACCACTTGATTAATGGCGATGCACCTGAGGCCACGAGGCAGGAACTGAACATCTAGTAAACTAGGTGGATAAACATCTCAGTGGCCATGATACACACCTCATATTGGAAGATTCGGCTATTTCAGAGAGACCCTGTCTGTTCCTCGCTGTCTTCTTCATCGATGTCTTCCAGTGAATCCACCGAGGGACCCAGGAGCCTTCTATGTCACCACTCACCATCGCAGCACTCAACCTTTTCACCGACTTGCTCCTCCTCTCCGTCCCCCGCATACTCACCTGCTACTGCAGATGCCTGCACGCAAGATCGCCGTCTGCATCATTTTCTGCTTTGATAAGCTGTAAGGACTCTAGAAGCATTTACCCAGCAAAAGAACTCTATCTGCAGCCATCCAAGGACTCCTTCAAAGGCACCTCGTCCAATTACGGCGCCACAAAAGCAGGAGGCATATTTAAGCTTCTCTCGGACCAAGTCCGCCCGCGGCGGACACGACGAATCCGAGCTGGCGGATGCATACCAGCTCATGACGGATCATGGATGTCCCTATTTTGGCGGACGACACGGCGTTATCCCCAGTCTTAGCAGCGATCGTGGAGGAGCGGAGATTGTGCAGATGATTGATAATCAGTGCGGTATAGCACGAAGGACCATGGAATCGTACTCCTGCGAGGGGAATACTGGAGATATCGACAGTCTGCTCTAGATTCTCGTGTATTTATAAACATAATGCTATACTACAATATCTGCATGATAACGGCTACAAGATCATACAACCGAGTTACCGCCGACGAAGTGCGGGGTCAATGTTTTGCTGCTGCTGATAAAATCACACAGAGCCCCTCATCGCTGATCATTTCAACTCACCCCTTTTGCCATCAAACAGGTAAAGATATCGAAAATGGCCAAGACGTACGAGTTGCCATTCAAGGTATGCGGCACTACCAAGTTAACGATTGCACTGGCTAATTTCCTTCAGCTTGAAGATCCCAGTCTTCTCCATTTCGACTCCTTTGTCGGAGACAAATGGGTTCAGGCCAGAAGTGGGAAACGATTTGAAGTCGTGGGTAGGAAAGACCATCTCCCTCTTATTGAACCTACGTAACATCAGTATAGACCCCGGTACCGATACACCCTGGGCCAGTTGTCCTGCCAATGGCGTGGAAGATGTGAATCCCGCCGTCGAGGCTGCCCACGCCGCGTTCGAAATCTACAAGAAGACCAACCCCCGGCAGCGCGCCCAATGGCTCATGAAATGGGACGCTCTCATCCGGGCGGCGCGGTCCGACCTCGCCCAGATCCTCACCCACGAGACGGGAAAACCTCTCGCCGAATCGTACGGGGAGATCGACTATGCCACGGGCTTCACCTGGTGGTTCGCCGGGGAGGCGGAGCGCATCCAGGGCACGGTCAGCGTGCCGTCGGCGCCCAACCGTCGCGTCTTCACGGTCAAGCAGCCCATCGGCGTGGCCGCCGCGTTGGTTCCCTGGAACTTCCCTATCGCCATGGTCCTGCGCAAAGCAGGCGCCGCCTTCGCCGCCGGCTGCACGATGATCGTCAAACCTAGCCCGGAGACTCCCATCACGACGCTCGTGCTGGCGCACCTGGCCCAACGCGCAGGCTTCCCAGCAGGCGTGTTCAATGTGCTGACCACGGATCTGGAAAACACGCCGCCGCTCAGCGAGGCGCTCTGCAAGCATCCGCTCGTCAAAAAGGTGACCTTTACGGGATCCACGCGCGTCGGCAAGCTGATCGCTGCCCACTGCGCCGAGGGACTGAAGAAGGTGACTCTCGAGCTGGGCGGAAACTGCCCCTTCATCGTGTTCGACGATGCGAACCTCGACCAGGCGCTGGACCAGCTGATGGCGCTGAAATGGCGGCATGCAGGCCAGGCGTGCATCACCGCCAACCGTGTGTACGTGCAGTCGGGGGTCTACGATAAATTCGCGCAGATGCTCAAGGAACGCACGGAGAAGTTGGTCGTCGGCCACGGCGCGCAGGAGGGCACCACCATGGGACCCGTCACGACCCCGCGGGGCGTGGACAAGGCGCTGGCGCAGGTCGAGGATGCGCGTCGCTTGGGCGCGGACGTCATCCTCGGCGGCGGACCGGTCGCTGGGCAGAAAGGGTACTTCTTCCAGCCGACTATCCTCACGGGGATGAAGGAGGAGATGCTGGTGTCGCGCGAGGAGACGTTTGCACCCATTGCGGCGCTGTACCGATTTGAGACGGAGGAGGAGGCCGTGCGCATGGCCAACAATACGAGCATGGGACTGGCCAGCTACGCGTTCACCAAGAATATCGACCGTACGTGGCGGATGTTGGAGAACCTTGAGGCGGGCATGATTGGCATGAACACGGGTAACTCGTCAGCGGCGGAGTCGCCGTTTGGCGGCATCAAAGAGTCGGGATATGGCAAGGAGAGCGGGAAGGAGGTGGCTGTCAACGAGTATCTGATCACGAAGACTGGGACTCTGACTATTGAGGGGCAGTACTAAGGTTGTTCATTTGTTGTATCTTCTTGTTTGAGTCAACTGGCTATGCCGACGGTGCATGTGATGATCGGTGAAGAATAAACTCACAGTAAATTACATCCAACGATAGGAATCTCAACGACGAGACGCTTCATATCTTCTCTTCTCCAACAGCATTGTCACTTCAAAGACCTGTTGTTGATAATCAGTCCGTAGGGAGACGCGAGCCCACCCAATTCGGCCAGCTCGGGGAAGATTCCCCATTGCGTATTCTAAACGAGGGCCGAAGTTCTGCAAGCTCCCGGACCCCTCATTCATCTGATGCTTATTGCCGGAGAGTTTGGCAGAAACTCGATAAGTATCTCGTCTAGTCTAGTCTAGTCTAGTTTAAGGTATTGAAGATACAGCTCTCGTCGTCTGCACGCTGCAATCAGTCTCTCCACCATGGCCGAGTATGCGACAACCCCATCGGTCGCATCGTCGAGTCTTCCACATTGAGAGTGTGAGACGAGAAGATCGTCTAGTTCTCCTATTCCATGTGGGGAATTTGAATTTGGAACCATCTTCATCCGTTCATCGTCATCTCATCTCCAGTTTTCAGCTACCTACACTAGACTAGGCTAATCTAATCGGCCACGAGATGCGCGACTTGCACGACAGACTCCGCTTCAACGTGATCGCGAATTGCCTATTCGAGTAAGCATCTCTCACTTAGAATCCCTCTCATTACCCAAAGACTTGATTGTCTACTCGGCATCGCTATTCTTAAACTGACACGACACCCCCCTGTTTTACCTTATTCATCCTTCTTGGTATCTGTCACTTCGTTCATGACGCATTAGCCTTCATCATTTGCTTGGACAAACAAGGTGAACTTCTCTCTTCCTTTTCCTTTTCTTTCCTTCTTCTCCTCTCATAATAATGAATAACGATACTCTCGACTCCCTGCGACACGTCATCCAATGCCACCCTCTCATTGATAATCACGCGCACAACCTCCTCGACAAGGCCTCAGCCTGCAATTACGCCAAATATCCCTTTGAGCAGATCATCTCTGAAGCTCAAGGGACAGCCCTGCACAATGCCACCTCTACAATGCCTCTCCACCGGGCGGCCTCGCAGCTGGCTGTCCTATACGACTGCCCCTCGTCCGACTGGGAGCAAGTCAAGGCGGCCCGGCAGCAATGGGTGGAGCGCGACTACGACGGCTTGATCCGCCAGTGCCTGCAAGGGACCCATACCTTGCTTCTGGACGACCTCCTCACCGAGCAGGACATCGAGCCTTACCAATGGCACGATCAATTCACCGTGTCCGCGACCAAGCGCATTGTGCGGATTGAGGTGCTGGCGGCGCGGATGCTGGCGACCGTGATGCGTGGCTCTAGCGATTCTGAGACCGGGGATGCCTCTGCTCTCGAAAGCCGGTTTCTGGCGTTCCGCGATGGCTTTAACAGGATGGTCTCCGAGGCAATCGCAGACCCCGCCGTGGTGGGGTTCAAGTCGGTCATCTGTTACCGAACCGGGTTAAACGTCCACCCAACCGATGAAGACGCAAGCGTTTTGTTGCAGTCCTTTGCTCGGACCGTCCACACCTCAAAGTCCGGATATCGGGTCGAGGACAAGCCCCTGAACGATTGGCTTGTCCGTCAGACCCTCGACCTGCTCCAAGGCGCCAAAGCCGGCAGCAAAGATTGTAAAAACAAGCCGTTGCAGCTCCATACTGGCCTCGGAGATAATGACATCAGTCTGGTGCTGGCCAATCCGGCCTACTTGCAACCGCTGATTGCGCGGTATCCCAACGTCGACTTTGTGCTGCTGCACTCCTCCTATCCGTACACGCGGGAAGCGGGCTATCTGGCCTGTGTCTATCCCAATGTGTATCTCGACCTGGGGGAGGTCTTCCCCATGGTCAGTCGGGATGCGCAGGAGTCCATCCTTCGGGACAGTCTGGACATAGTCCCGACCAAGCGACTACTCTGGAGTACGGACGGCCATTTTTTCCCGGAAACGTTCTACCTAGGAAATAAGCAGTTCCGCGATGTATTAGAAAAGGTGCGTCCTCTCCCTTGTACTGTGTAATAGCGTGCTGATTGTCGCAGGTTTTCGTAGACTACGTCCGTCAAGGAGACTGGACAGTCACACAAGCAAAGGAAGCAGCTGCGGATATCCTTTTCTACAACTCCAACCGTGTCTACGACCTGAACGAGCAGCCATCCTTCGAGCAAGTATCCAAGCAAATCACCATCTCCTCCACCAACGCTCTGGACACGTTCATGCGGTGTAATCCCGACGTCAAATACGTGTGGATGCAATGGGTTGACTACACCGCAACGACCCGCCTACGGATCTTCCCCATTCTCGAATTCGCCAAGATCGTGCGCAAGCAGCGTCGCATTGGAATCAGTCTCTGCGTCTTCTGGATGTTGCAGGACGACTCCATGACTCCCGAAGGCACGACAACCGGCCAATTCTACATGGAACCCGACCTGACCAGTCTCCGCCCCAACGTCGGCGTCGACTCCAAAAGCGCCACCGTCATGACCTTCTGGCGATCCGAGGAAAACGCCCCCCTCGAGGGCTGTCCCCGGACCGCGCTTCAAAACATCGTCGATAAACTCCAGACCAACCACGGCATCTCCATCTCCTGCGGCTTCGAAATCGAAGTCGTCTTCCTCCGCCCCGAAACCGACCCCTCCACCGGTGAAACCAAATACCTCCCCGCGGTAACCAACCACTCCTGGTCCCAGATGACCAGCGACACGCGCCGCATGCTTCCCCTCCTCGAAGAGATCGCCGACAGCCTAGCCGCCATCGGCATCCCCCTTGAGCAATTCCACTGCGAGTCCGCCCCCGGCCAATTCGAATTCGTCCTCCCGCGCAACAGCCCCTTACGCGCAGTCGACACCCTCCTCAAAGCCCGCCAGGTCGTCACCAACATCGCCGAGCGCCACGGCCTCCGCGCAACCCTCCACCCGCGCCCCGTCCCCGGCGTCGCAGGCAGCGCGTCCCACGCGCACGTCTCCATCTCCCCAGCCACAAAAGAAGAAGCCTTCCTCGCCGGCGTGCTGGCGCACTTCCCCGGCATCCTGGCCTGCACCCTCGCCCAAGAGACCAGCTACGATCGCGTGAAATCCGGCCTCTGGGCAGGCAGCGAGTGGGTCGCATGGGGCACGCAGAACCGCGAAGCCCCCATCCGCAAGATCGAGCCCGGGCACTGGGAACTCAAGTCCCTCGATGGCCTGGCGAACATGTACATCGCCATCGCGGCCTTCCTGGCAGCCGGCTACCTAGGCCTCGAGAACGATCTCCCCCTCACCGTGAAAGATTGTCTCTGTACGTACTCCCCTTTCCTCCGCTACTGCGTGGTGATACTGATGAAAGCAGACGACGCAGCGACCCTCACCGACGCGCAACGCCAGGACCTCGGCATCACGACTCCACTACCCAAGACTCTCGCACGGAGTCTGGAAGCGCTCGAGTCGGATCAAGAGCTTCAGGAGCAGCTCGGTCCGTTCCTGGTCCGCAATTATATAATTGTCAAGCGCGCGGAGGCCAAGAAGCTGGCTGCTATGGGCGATGAGGAGCGGAGGAAGTGGCTTGTAGAGCGGTATTAACTGTGTCCTGTTGTAATTCATACTTGAAATGGCGTATATACCCTAGACTACACAGGGTGCAACTAGTATAGATCCACTAGCTAATGAACGGTTGAGAACGTATCTAATCGTTATGGCCATGCTGTGTCTGTCTCTGAATGGAAACCCTTCCTGAATTATTTATTTGTTTGTGATTTCATGCAATAAGTAAACATAAAACATACATCAGGGGTATCACGTGTATCAACCTCTAACCGTATACAGAGGGGTAATCCCATCAGAGCAAAGCAGATCAAAAAAAGATGCAGGCCGAGATAGTCATGCAAACAACATCAACATCAACCGAAACCAAAGACCGTAACGTAAGCAACCAACCCGTCCATGTCATGTCCCGCATTCAATAACGTGATGGTCATGGTCATGAAGCAGAGGGCGCCGGAGACGGGGACTTTCTATCACGCAGCCCCCGTTCCGCCCATTCATCCAACAGTCTGGAGACTTCTTTGAACGACACCGGTTTCGTCAAGAACAAGTCCACCCCGGACGTTAGGGCCTCCGACTCGTCGCGTGAACTGCTCAGTCCCGTCAGTGCAATGATCGTGGCAGGCCCACACCCGTCGCGCTCTCTCTCCAGGGCGCGGATGGAGCGCGTGGCTTCGAAGCCGTTCATAACCGGCATGGACATATCTTCCAAATTCGTCAGTACGTCAGTTTAATCTGGGATAGAGTGGCCTACCCATGAAGATAAGGTCGTAACCCTGCTGCAACCTTTCCACCGCCTCCACGGCCAATTTGCCATTCTCTGCAGAATCCAGAACCTCCAGATCCCGTTTCTTCATAAAGGTCAACATCAAATTCAAATTGATCGGATTGTCGTCCACAACGAGGATGCGCGCTTTGCGCTCTACGCGCTTGGACGCCGTCTCTGGCGGCGTGGGCAGCGGCGACATGGAGGTATCGCTACCGTGAGGTACGTCAGCAATATCGGACGAACTTTGAGACCGGCCCGAATCCTCCGAGGAAAGGTTCCCAAGGCGAAATGATGTCGCAGGAGTAAGATCACTGGCGGAAGCAAGCGGGTCTGCGTCGGCCAAGTCTGGCGCCGGCGTAGGGATGCCCCTGTTCATCTGGGTTCGTTCAGGAAGTTGAATGCGCGGCCCCAACGAGATCCTCCCACGTGGTCCATTATCAAGACATTTCCTAATGCAACGGGCGAGCTTGTGCGGACCGCACGGGCGACGGATGATGTCGACAAAAGCGGCAATCAGTGACCACTCGGCCCGGATAGAGCTGTAATCAATCGACTTGTTGCAGAGGATCAAGAGCGACGGGAGAACGCCAGAGACAGACTCCTTTGAGATGCTGGCCAGGCTCTCCTCATCTGCCAAAAGCACGTCGATGGGCTCTTGTGACGCCGAGGAAACCAGCTCTAGACCGTACCATTCCGTCAGGTAGCGTGCAATGATAGACCAGAAGCGATGTTCGAGGGCATCAGCAGGCTCAATACCGAGAATGGCGACGCGTCGGCCGCCATGGCTGTCGCGGAGCGAACAGGCCTCGTTCATTGTGTCGTCCTGTCTCGACGCAATCGACGGTGAAGTCAGGCTGTCCTCGAGAGTATCCTCCGGCTCCGGGCGTGCCAAAGGAAGAGATACCTTGACCGTCGTCCCTTCGCCAGCCCGGCTGTGGACGTTGATAGTCCCGTTTAACGCTTTGACGAGACTTCGAACGATCGATAGCCCCAGCCCAGTTCCAACCGCCAAAGTATCCTCTTGAGCAAATGGTGTGAACAAGCGTCCTCGTAAGAACGCTTCCGAAATGCCTTTGCCCGTATCTGAAACGGTCAGGGTCACAAGTTCCTCCACACCATGTCGGCGTGACCGACTCTCGGACGCCTCGGTGA
Source organism: Scortechinia acanthostroma (assembly GCA_011319215.2). Taxonomy (NCBI): domain Eukaryota; kingdom Fungi; phylum Ascomycota; class Sordariomycetes; order Coronophorales; family Scortechiniaceae; genus Scortechinia; species Scortechinia acanthostroma. The sequence continues at coordinate 25,085 of JAABUG020109866.1, forward strand.
CCTCCAAGAGTACCGAGACCCTGCCCGACTCGGTGTACTTCATGGCATTGCCAAAAACGTTCATGATGATGCGCCGCAGCGCACCCGGTTGAGTCCGATACACCCAGTTGTTCTGCGCGATATCCATCACCACTTCTACCTCCGCTGAAGGATCCGACTTGGGCTTCCGCGGCGGAAGCGAGAGCTGGGCAGCCGAGTTCGGTAAAAAAACAGTCGGCTCCGAGGAAGCCATCGACTTCTGTCCGTATGTATGGCCTAAACACACGCCTTCCACCACCTCCTCAGCCAGAACGGCAAGATCTGTGGTGACAAACGTGTCCAGATGCGCAGAGATTTTGTCCATGCTCGTCAATTCAGAAGCCGAAGTCTTGTTCCTCTTGAGTTGACGCCAGGTCCTCTCGAGGGAAACAATCTTGCTGAAGTCGAGGACTTGATTCATAGTATCCAACAAGGTCCGACCGCACGCGTTGATCGTTTCAAGCAGAGACAATTGAAATTCATCAAGCTCTGTGCCGTGCAAAAACTCCGTGGCCGCCAAAATGCCGTGGAGAGGACTGCGAAGTTCATGCCTAAACCGAATTACGTCAATGTCCGATCGATGAACCAAGCTCGTGTTCTCCTTCTCTAATACTTACGAGATACTTCCGATAAAATCGCCCTTCTGCCGATCGGAGATCAGGGACTGGACCCGGTTGCACTCTGCCATGATGGAGGATCCGAAGCCCAGAACCGAACTCAGCTCGACAGAAGGGCTGAAGACACGCGTCTCTATTGTGTTCCAGCAAAAGCAACCCGCGAACCACTGGGAATTCGCAGCGTTCCACAAAGGAACGAACATGACCTGAGTCGCGTTCGGAAAAAACACGTTCAACAGCGCGTTTTCCGTTGTTTTCCACTTCTTGCCACTGCCCCGAGGCGCTTCGGTGGGTTTCATGCTTCGTGCGTCTGGCTTTTCGTCATCGGAACTAGAAAGAATCCCATCTCGATGGAATGACCAAAGCTTGCCATTCGTGTATCGACGCAGCAGCTGGTGTAAAAACCCGCTGTCGAGATTTGCAGCAGGATATAGCACTGTCGAGCCCGGCCCTGGGGCGAAAGGTTCGTCTCTGGTGGAGACAGCCAAGACAGGAGCCGGGGGACCGTTCTCTCCCGAGCAGTCACTTCCGGTCTCGAAATCAAGCATGTGGCTGTTATTGACCTCCAAGAAGATAACACCACCCTCGGCATCCAACTCGAGACTTTCGCGGAGAAGATTGGCGGCTCTTCGAAACGCCCAGGAGCTGCTATGAGATTCGTCTAACAGCAGCCCCTTCTTTCTGCTTCCCGCCCACCAATCCGGGAGTGGCGTATCCGGCGTGGAAGAATTGTTTTGATCGCCATTTTCTTTGGAGTCAGATATCGAGCTGCTGGAGCGGGCATCGATGCTGTGAGAGCGTTTGGAGGGACGTTCGAAACTCTGAGAGGACCCGCCCGAGAGGTGGTTGCCCCTCACACCGGACGACGCAGGAGTGCTGAGCGTAGGGGCAGAACTCCCTGAATACGAGGGATGAGAGTCGACAAAGCTAGAACTGCCCTCTACGAAATAACTCAGACCCCGAGACAATCGAGCTGCACGTCTTCCTTCGGATGCCTGCCGGCTCACCTGTAAATAATCCATGATAAGCATTCCCAACGAGCCAAGGATATCCCTCTCAAGGTCAGAAAAGCTATCGCGAGGTTTGGTGTCCAGCACAAAGAAACAACCGATGTTGATATTTGTTTCGGTTGTTAGAGGCGTTCCGGCGTAAAAGCGAAAACGAGGTCCGTTGGTGACGAAAGAGACGTTTCTATAAGGCTCGCTCTCTTGCAGGTCATTGACGACAAGGAAACTGTATTCTTTGGGGTCTCTCGAAGACGGTGGAAGGGCTACCGTAGCCTACAGCAGACGGAGTTCAGTTGGCGCGATGAGCAAGCTGATTCAGCGAGAGAAGACCTACCTCGCACATCCCCCAAGCACAGGACGGCAGCGTGAAGCAACCATCCCAGATCGAATCTCCGACAGCGTCATAATCACAGACATCACTACTGACGGGGGACTGACTCGCTTGAGCGAGAATGAACTGCGAATCTCGATCGGATACACTGTAAGGCGGAAGGAAAATCAAATCAGCTATGATCGATCGTACGGGCTGTAGTCAGTAGGAAGTGCCGTACCTGATTATCACACGCTCGACATTTAGACGTAGTGCTGCAAGCTGAGCAAAGGTGGTCAAAGTGGGATTGTTCTGGCCTAGAACAAGAGTTTCAGGGACCACCGGAGACAACGGAGAAGCGTCGCCGGTTGTCCCCAGTGGTGGTGATATTTGTGGTGGGGGCGGCGGTAAGGGTGAGGATGCAGACGGCGCGTGGATCGACGCATCGGGGGCTTGCGCTGTGGCTGGGGGGAGGAAATATTCATCGGCGGTCGGAGGAGTATTCACACTGAAAGTGTCTAATTGAGGGAGACGTTCAGGTTGAAAGTAGCGATAGAGCTCGCGAGCTCTGCGACCGGCGTTGTGGTCATCCCTGCGACCGGCGTTATGGCCATCTCGGCGACCTCGAGATATTGATTCCATAACGCAGTGGTGATGTCGGGATCGGTGATCGCAATAGCAACGGAGGGGGGAGAAGAAAGACTAGCCGATGGGACCTATTTTCAGAAGTCGAGATCCATTCTTGGCCCAATGAGAGAGGAATGGGGCGTATGTCGACGTCGGAATAGGGTGTGGCAGCTTGCAAGAAACAGAGGCTATGCAGAGCCAGCAATAAAGAGAACGACAGAACGCGGTTCTACGCAGGACAAAAAAAGAATATGAGCGCTTGAAAAATTCAGAGTCAAGAATAGGAGAGACAGAGGTTGGTTGTAGGAGGAAAAATGATGGACCTCTGCACTCAACCTTTTTTTTCTGGCTCCCTTTGATTACAGAACCTGTGAAAGTGGCATGCGGCCGAGTTTGCGGGAGGGGAAGACGATGAAAGAGTTCGGAGGCGAACTGAACTGCTTAAAAGGAAGAGAGCAGTTGAGAGGAGATGGTAGATGTTTCTGTATGAAGGCAACAAAACTCCTAGAAGAAGGACTATCTTAGATAATAGGTACACAGCGAACGCAAACACTTTTAACCACCTCGCCTGAGTCGCTTGACGACGATTCGCAACACATTCTCTGGCGAATGTTGGAAATCAACTCTACTCCACCATTGACTTTCGTCCGACCACCCAGCTTCCCCTCAGCGTATGAATCGGGCAGTGATCAATCAAAGAAAGAATTGAGCTGGGATTATGAGTAATCAGCATCATAATCATCATAATAGCACGAGCTACAATGACATGGCCACCTCGGGAGAAGACGAACTGAGCGGATGTGACACTTGTGGAAGGCGCTGGGGTAGAAATGAATATCTCCCAGTCCATCAATCACCGTCCGCCAGTCTCCATGATTACCATCAAATTTATTATTTAACCTATCATCCATGGGCCAGCACACTCCCCGTTCCAGTGTTCCACGGGTTGTTTAAGGCACGACGAACGATAGCCAGCAAAAATAATGATAAATCATAAGATTTCATACCATGCCTACCCACCTACGTAGCTACCATTGTCGTGCCTTATTATTCAACCCCATCTTGATTCCCTGTTTCCTGGCATGAGCCAAGCCTCTTCCAGTAGCACAGGGGCAGTGAGGTGAGGGCTACATCAAATCTCTGATTGGTGACCCTTCTTTTCCGGCATCAGAAGCCGCCAGTGAGATCTCGAGCTGCGGAGCCAGTGCACTGCAGATCGCGGTGGGTGCTGACTGCTGAGTCAGGAGGCTAGCTAGGCACCAAGGCATTTCTTTTTATTCGCACTGGCCACTGTTTGAATGTCGGAATATTATTAATAATTATGCACTACCTTATGATCATTGATCAATAATAATAATAAGAATCTTACACTAAGATGATCTGCAGCAGCCGCTGGTGTCACTATGACCCTTGCGGCCGCCTCTTCGCATTCTGATTGTTGGCCGTTTTATCCAACGAGTCTTGTTAGACACTGGCCACAATGTGGCGGCTTACAGGGCTACAAGGCTTACCTACATTGAGATGGGACTAGTGGGACGGCAGATCAGTGGCTGACACATGTGGCGAGTCGACGCAGATCATCTGCTTGGGCAGAGCACAGCAAGGGATTCATTTCAACGGTGTTTGGTCTTAACTCCATTCCAGCATTAACCATCCGTGTATATCATCCGTGTATATCATCCGTGTATTAATCATCACCTGTACATCCGAGCAATTCTTATGCCGAGATAACCGTCATCACTCAAAACTTCTCCATCAAATTCTTCCGGACCGTCCACATCCGAGCCCGCTTGCCGTACATGTACATGGGTATCGTGAACAACAAACATCCAAGTTGAATGCCCCCAAGTGCGAGGAATACCGTCCGAGCGCCGTCGGCCTCAAGCCAGTCGACAATGAACAACGAAAAGATCAGGCCGTGAAATACGTCTGAAACAGGAGTTCGTTAGCTGCTCGCCATATTGCGGAAGAGAGATCAAAACCTACTCTTGCTCCAATTCAGAGTCACCAATGCCTCACCGGCATATTGCCGGTAGCTATCCACACAGAAAGTGATTGATGTCGTGCTGCCAAGACAGCATCCAAACGAAATCATACCGAAGAAGATTGTCGGCACGATCCAGGAATCTTTCACCTCCGCGCTCCATCCGAATGCCATCAATCCCGCCGAAGTTGATAGAGCAATGGGGATGGTCATAACAAGACGGAACTCGGGCTCATAAACGCCTCCATTGCGCCGGCACATATATTGCACAATCACATCGGATACTTTGCCCGCCACTGCCGTGCCTAAAAGACCGCCGACAAACGGGGAAATATAAACCAGGCCCGTCTGTAAAGGTGTGAAGTTGTAACCATGCGAGCCCTGATACAGATGCGCCACCGACTCAGACACCACGATGAGCCATCCGACCGACAGTGCATACACTACTGACGACCAGAGAACAGCCGGGTAGGCGAACAGAATGAACGGCCGCATGGCGACTCGTAACCATTTATCGTGCGAAATGCGCCCGTTCCAGACTCGCAGATAATGCGTAAAGGGGATTTGAGGTTTCTCTCGTAGTCGGTTGGTATACACCTGCGCCGGAGGCAGTGCTCCGGTTGAACGTACGGATTCGCTACGCGCCGGTGACACAGTAGCTTGCCGAGCGGCTTCGAGATCGCGCTGAGTGTCCGACTCACGAGTGGCCGCTGGAGAAGGTATTCGTAGGGATGCGTCATGCTTCTCGGGATCTGACAAGCCCAGCTGGTCGTTGTCCTCGGCTGGCGTCTCGGGTGGCAATATCCGGTCGTGGTCTTCATGATTTCTTTCCTTCTCATCTACCTGGTGTCCTTCCTGATCTTGATCCTCCGCAAAGCCGACGTGACCCTTGTTGGACCTTCTTGGAGCAGGTGAGATAGGATCTCCGTTCAAGACTCGGTCCTCTACACGGTGGTGAAGTTGTCGACCCCGGATAAGGTCAGATACGCTCCGTATCATATGAGGGCGCCTGTGAGAGCGACGAGGACGCGGTGTGCGATCCCAGAACGTTTCAGGAACGAAAAAGAAGAGGAGGACGAGACAAGCACCAACAATCATTGCGACGATCCAAAACACCCAACGCCATCCCAGATTGCCGATAATAGCAGCGCTAACCAGAGGCACGAGATTCTTGCCACCAAGAAGGAGAAGTGTGTAGATGCCGACGCGGTATGCTCGCTCATGCAGGAAGTAGATTTCAGCAATAGTGGCCGAGGGAAGACACTCGACAGTACTGACGGCGATCCCTTGAAAGACTCGAGCAACCACCAAACTGGGGTAATTTGGAGACAAGGCACACCACACGGCAGAAAGGACAAAGAGTGTAGCCCCTAGGAGATAGACCGGTCGCTTTCCCCATAAAATTGCGGTTGGTGACATGATGACCGACCCGACTCCGAGTCCCAACATGTACAATCCGGTGGTGTATGCCACTTTTTGAGTGCTCACACCATAGCTCTCAGAGACTTGGTTGAACCCAGCAGCAAGAATGGGTGTCATTCCTCCTCCCATTAAGCAGTAGAAGCCCAGCGAGAGCAAAGCAGCATCGCGCCGCCACACGGGCCAATTCAGTGGATCATTGGCGGATTCATCCGGCTGCGGATTGAGGACTATCCGACCATCTGCCGTCTTCTTTGGCTGGGGAGCCGCCGTGCGCGACGAAGAACGAGATGAAGGAATGACATTAGGTAGAGAAGAAGCGGATGTTCGCCGTTGCTGGTGTCGCAGACCCAATGGTTCGTTACGATTAGAAGAGAGCAACAGCACCGTTCCTAGAGATCGTCAGATTATCGCTGCAACATTGGCACAGATACGGGTGTAAGTGTACCTGGTACTTCATCGGTCTCCTTGTCGCTAAGAATCCCTAAAGTCGCCTTCGGACGATAGCTCGGGTTATTGACGGAGTCCGACTCCTCGGACTCTGGCTTTCCCGAGTCTCTCCGTCTGAAGAACCTGTTCCACAAGCCTTGGGCGGGCTCTCGCTCCGACGCAGAGTCATCCGTATGTTCTCTTGGGAGGTTGACAGAGGATGTCTCATCCTCGGCCATCTTCACCCGATGCACGATGGAGACCACCTAGGGCTCCTTCGGTTTGGACCTGAAAACTCTGATACAAAAGTACATGGTTAGTTTTGACCTTTGCTTGAACGAGGAGAAAATCAAAACGGGGTGGGACAAGCCCACGAGGATATTCGCACCTGTTGCAGCAAGGAGGTGACTGTGGCACAGCAAATCAAGATAGTGATCTAACGCCGCTAGAATGTAAGAAATGCTGCAAAAAGCCTGCAATACCAGTCTAGACCCAGCTTCTATAGCTCTTGAAATGCTTGATTTGACGTGACTCGAGAATGTGAATGCAAGACGGCCTTCTCTGAAGTTATGGGTCAGATCATGGCCTACTAGCAGAGACCAGAGGGAACGCCTGCGCAACGTTGCTGACAGGCATCGCTGAAGAGGGGATTCGATAAGGAATTTAAAGAATGAGACAGAAGAGCGATTTATTAATATGGTAGATAATCCACGTAGATGACAGGTGGACGTTTGGAGTCGGTGAAGCTCGACCAGAGGAGCGGAGCTGGATGCCCAGACCATCACAAGGAAAAAAGAGTGGATGATGGCGTTTGAATTGTAGCAAATCTGAGGCGGATGATGGAGACAGTCCCATGGTCAGTTTGGCGTATCGTATTGGTTATTTCCAGGCGGTGAGCAGCTGCTCTGTTGAGGAGCCGCGGGGTACATCTACTCTAGGCTGCAAATCAGTGGAGAGCATGTCCAATGATAAGACGGCAGAATTCCCTGGGGTAACGTCGGTGTAATGAGCTAACTGCCCTTATCTCTTTAGCTTCGAGGATCCGCCATCGGATGCCGCCGATTACTTCATGAGGGTCATCCCATTTCAGCCCACCCATTCCACGGACTGCTCTGAAGCCGCTGATTTGCGCGGATTGGCGTGCACCTGACACAGCAGATGACCTTGGTTGTTTGCTGGCATCTCTGTCAAAGACATTAGACTACTCTTGAATCACCTATCTGGACTATCGTCCAAAGCTGTTGGATATCCTCTTGTCCATGACCCTGAAAGTGGCGCCGTTTCAGCCCCGAAACTCAAAGCATATGACTGCCGCAGTGTTACCGACGTCGAGACACAGCTTATGAGGGGAACAAAGAAACACAGTCTATGCCCCTATCTTGTACGCTGACTCTGATGACGAATCCCTCGGTCGGCTTGTCAATGCTCTTTGAACTGCGCAGGAAATGCTATTATCATACGCGCTAGTACGCGAGTTATGCATCCGCTTGTTCTCAAGATCCCAAACAAAGCATAAATCGACATGCGAGAAGCTTCACGAATAGAGTTTAGAGACGGATGTTCAAGGTGACTCGACAGATGGTGCTGCGGGCTGTCGTCATCCTGCAGCGGGTTTCGTGTGGAGGGCTCAATACGGTAAATCCGTGAGCCTTCCTTCGTGAAGTGATTGGTTGTCTGGTCATATGAACCTTACCATCGCGGAGGTCAGTAGGCAGATCTCACTTAGCTTTTATCTTCAACAACGCCCGAAGCGCTCAAAATAGAATGTCGTCATCGCGTTCATTGTTGTCGACCAGAGCGAGATAAGCGAAGTTCAAAATTGAAATCATCAACAGAAAGATCGGTATATACATCGAACCTTTATACGAGCCCGTCGTCAAATGAACATCTTTTATACATACTGCCAAAATTCAAGGTCATCCATCTCATCCAGTGAGGGTCGTCTTGACCGATTCAAGATACCCTTGATTCGCGTACATCGAGCCATAATCCCATACCATAATACCTCCGAAGCTCGAGAATGCCTTGCTCCAAGAAACGACTTCTCTGAGCTGCTCTGCAGCAACAAAGACCGCTAGCGAGTATAGCAGGATTCTAGTTGATAAAATTGTGTAAAATCTGATATAGATCCGGCAAAGACACACACCACTCTCCAACTTGTCTATTCATGAAGTCCACGGATACGCACCTTTATATCAATCTTTACAACACCAACAGATGCACTCCGGAACACGGAGTATACGATGGGTGTCTGCTGCATCTCAAAATGCTGAAGCTGCGCCTCGTCCTCTGATACAACACCCCATTGTTGGGTTGTCTCCAAATACGCCGAAGTCTCCGATTGAAATCCAGATTTAGCTTCTAAGACTCGCTGTGGTGTAAAGGTCCGAATTGATCAATGCGCATGGCCCCAGGAATCAAGATGGTCCTTGGTTGTCAGCCTTGCGATGCAATTGACCATTAACCGGCCCCAACTCAGGGACTTCTCAGTGAAGCCTCTGACAAAACCGACACAAGGATCAACTCTCTTCGCCATATTCTTGTGTTGTAGTTCTGTTCCGGTCTCGAGTCCAGTGTCCTTTGACGATTGAGATAGCCTTACTAAGCTAGTACAAAGACGTGGGGATGACTATTGTCCTGGGCTTCAAAGAACCGACGCCATTGCCGGGCATTGAGCATTTCAGATTTCAGCCCCGGTTGCCCAAAATAGGTTCAATGATCGAACCCCTCATAGACGACAAGGGTAAATACGTGGTCTTTGTTGATAGTCTGCAACCTCTGTTTTCTTCTCGTTGCAACTTGATCTGTTACGCATGGTCTACATGGTCCAAATTTGGTCTGTCCAGATCGTATTCAACTATTTCATCGAAGTATACGATAATACGATGAAAGAGTCAGTTAGACCAGTCATTGTTCCCCGCGGCGGCATTCTCGGCGAGCTCTTCTGATCATGCGTATGATCCAAAGACTTCATGGCTTCCCAAACTTCCCAAAACTCGAATCTTAGTGTGGGC